>JAUZST010015560.1:0-10157 GCA_034779995.1 Parotocinclus haroldoi | reverse complement strand
TTATTATTATTATTATTATTATTATTAATAACATTTATTTAGGAAAATCAAGTCAAAGTCATGTTAGGATTAATTACAATTATTATTATTAATAACATTTATTTATGAAAATCAAGTCAAAGTCATTTTAGAACTAATTACCATTATTATTATTATTATTATTATTATTATTATTATTATTATTATTAATAACATTTATTTAGGAAAATCAAGTCAAAGTCATGTTAGGATTAATTACCATTATTATTATTAATAACATTTATTTTTGAAAATCAAGTCAAAGTCATTTTAGAACTAATTACCATTATTAATATTATTATTAATAACATTTAGTTATGAAAATCAAGTCAAAGTCATTTTAGAACTAATTCCCAAATGAATAGCAGTGAAAATAGTGAAAAACGTGGCTCATTTCAGTAGAAAAATCTAGCTTTCCCATGTGTTTTCCAGCTCCACTTTTTTGTGCGTGTATGGTGGGCCTGTTTTCCTGTCATTGTTTCTCGCAGCATGAAAAAATCCCATTCGTGAAACTGTGTCAAAACAGTATTAACCTCAGTACCGGTATACATTCCTGCCCTCCTGAAAAGTGTTTAGCACATTAGCACAGGCACCTTCTTGTTGCTTTCCGCTGTTGGGCTCAGCACGGTTAGTTCAGGTCTGCTTGGTTTGGGTTTGGGTGGTTCGCAGGACGTGAAGAAAGACTGCAGAAATGGTTCCAGGTTCTGTCCTTTCTACACATTCACAACACAAGAACACACACACACAAAATAGACAAGACAGGGAAGCTTATATTAGTTATAGCGAAGACAGCAGGAAAACCAATTTGCTCATTACTTGTATTGTCTTGTGATTATTTAATGGTTAAAATGGCTTGAAATTCCTCAATTAAAAAAAACAAACAAAAAAAAGGTATTTAAAAACACATTCTCATAGCAAGATAGTTATTATTGTTCAATTGGCCTGGTGATTTAAATATTGAAACGGTTTCTTTAAATCATATCGAACATCATGTTATCTGTTTGCCAAACTCGTTTTGTTTTGATGTGATTCGAGATTTGATGTTGCAATCAATATAGTAAAAGAAAATTGTGTTAAAAAATCTCCCTAGAAAAACAGTCAGACATCTTTTTACACGATTTTAATATTTCTGACATCAAATTCATAATAAACGTTGATTTTTTTTTAATCGCATGGTTTAGTTTTGAGTTATTGGCCAGGTGTCTGAATTATTGCACTAAATAATTGTGGATTTCTTCAAATAAATTGTCACTAAAAAGGTTAAAAAGTCATTGCATTGTGTTAAGCAACCTTTTTTTTCAGCTGTACATTCTATCACTTACTTCCTTAATCAGCTTCCCTGGAACTGATTTGAAAATTCTTCCTGCATGAAAAAACACAATGTTACACATACTAAAACCTCTTACAAGACAAATTTTAAGAAGTTTGCTGGTACAATGTGCCACCCACAAAGTACAACAGAAAAACATTCTGGATATTTGCGAGGTATACGACCTGCTACTCTTCACTCAGCAGCACAAAACTAGCATTGACTGAATGCAACCTTAGCCTTAGCGTATATTCTTTAACAGTTTAACAGGACATCAGCATCAAAATATTGTGCTTCAAAAGTTATTGTGTTTAAAGATTTATTTTGTTAAAGATCACCAATTTCACACAGCACTGTTATATGCCTAATAGCCAAATTCAGAGAAAATGGGACTATGGAAGACAAGCCACATAGTGACTGTCCGAAGAACCGCTCCCGACCAAGAAACCTCAACAATGGTCTTGGCAGCCGTTGCCAAAAGTCCACGATGCAGCCCGCAATGTGTCCTGTGACTTTTGACTCACCCTGTACTAGTCAAACACATTAACCCTGGGGCAAATTAGATTAGAGTGACCAGATAGTATAAGTAGTCTTTGGAACGGGGGACGTGGACGCGGTGTGGACATGCAAACTCTACAGAGGTGGAGTATGAGATTGCTGGAGCTATATGGCAACCGCTACATACAGCCACCGCTACATGCATGCATACAGCCACCGCTACATGCATGCATACAGCCACCGCTACATACATACATACAACCACCGCTACATGCATACAGCCACCGCTACATACATACATACAGTCACCGCTACATACATACAGCCACCGCTACATACATACAGCCACCGCTACATACATACATACAGTCACCGCTACATACATACAGCCACCGCTACATGCATACAGCCACCGCTACATACATACATACAGTCACCGCTACATACATACAACCACCGCTACATGCATACAGCCACCGCTACATGCATACAGCCACCGCTACATACATATAGCCACCGCTACATACATACAGCCACCGCTACATGCATACATACATACATACATACATGCATACAGCCACCGCTACATACATACATACAGCCACCGCTACATACATACATACATACATACATACATACATACATACAACCACTGCTATATTTAGCTGCTGTTTCCCACCACAACAACTGCAGGAAGCCACATATAGATATATTTAAATATATGTTGTTTTAATAATGGTATAATGACCATATATGACTATTTTTCCATTTGTTTATTACAATATTTCTTTAGTATTTGGAAAGTATTTAGTGTGACCTCCCTTTAAACTTGAGCAACAGCATCATCTGGAATACAACATCTGGATGCCAAGTGGACAGAAAGATTTGAATGAATATAAATTTTTTGTTTTTAAAAGTGTACGATAGAATGTTAAATCCAAATTACAAATAGTTGGATGCAATCATCAACAACATGTTATATATTGTCATCATACCATTGCGAAAACAACAAATTTAATGGTTGCCCAAGAACTTTGTACAGTTTACACTGTAAACAGATGTCGCAAATGTCTGCATTTCATTGTGACCACGCTCTCGCACCCAGGTTGACATCAGGCAGCATCTTGTCAAGGAACTGTGTCTCTATACTGTGAGGGGAGAGGAAGTCTGCTAACAGCTGGCTGTTGCTGAGCTCCGGGTGCCGTAGCAAGTTCTGGAAACCGCAAAAAAAAGAAAAGCGTACCATAACCAGACCAGCAGAGAGAGTAAAGAAGCATTAGCCACACTAAATCTGTGCAAGAGTGGCTGATATCAAATCAAGACTGCATTATCGGCTTAAGAAGAAATTACCTTTAAGACCTCATTTTTAGTTCTGTCCAGATATGACTACAATTCAAAATACTACGTGTGCTACATTCGCCAACACCCATCTAATTTTGTATGAATCTATATTTCTACTCTTGCAGAGTAGAAAAGCAAGATGCAAACACTGACCTGCAAGTACTCCTCAAATTCACCACGTTTGGAGGTTAAGTACTCAAAATTCTTTGGTCCTATGATTCTTTTGGAAGGAAGCTGTGCATCTTGGAAAGAACCTAGTAAACGAAGAACAGCAGATTTAAGGGAGGCATGTAAAGATGTATTTTTTTAACTCTCTAAAAAAATCTTTACCGTGGAATTCTGTGAGTTTGGACTCAAGGACGTAGAACTCGAGATATCTCCTGAGGACTGACCAGCTTTCTGTTTCATGACCCACTGAAAATGAAAATAAGAATAAGAGGCCACATTAAGATTTAAAACTTGTTCAACTGATTTAAATTAACGTGGCCAATCATACTGACATTTGATTATCACCTCCACCCGATACGACCTATTCCAAATCATATAGGCACTGCAGTTGAATAAAAAATAAATGTAATAAATCCCGTTTCTCTTTTTCTCGTGCTGTATTCCTTTTTTCCATACAACCTTCATAAAAATACGAACCTAAACAGAGCAGAAGAGTTCCTGAAACAGTTCCCTTACCAGACTCTCGGTCATGACGTGCCACATCAATACAGAAAACAGGAACACGTTCTTTTTTGGCTTCGTCATCGTAGAAGTCCACATAGGGAATAGAAATGGTCCATGCTGACAGGTTCCGCTGAGTTCCTGGAGTGTTCATTACTTCCACTGGCACAGGAGAGTCATCCTCCATCACCACAGTGGCTTCCTCCACCTAACAAACACAGAGTCTTAGATAATTACCTAGGTCTGCAGAATTCTGGATCAGCCCAGATACACAACATATTAGACATCAGTAAAATGTGAATATTCTGTGAATCATATCATATCATATACTTTGCCTACTTGTTAAAAATGAATAACAGTTTTCAGTAGGACCCCCAAAGTTCAGCTAACACAGATCAAAGGGTGACTCTTTCTTACAACATATCACTTAAGTACACTGGCTAATATGATGCATGAGGCATGTGTCTTACGATACGATACGATACGATACCTTTATTGTCATTCCTTTATAGCACAACAAAATTGTGCAGCAATCCTTACCGTGCAATAAACAGTACGTCAAAACACCTTTAAGAATAAAATACGATTTTAAAGTTAACATAAGGATAAAGTTGAATCGTTTAAATCTTATAGGAGTAAATATAGGTCTGAAAATGTAAATGAGTCAACTTTATCTTGCACCAGGAATACCATATCCCAATATTTTTAGGCTGAACTGTGAGCATTATCATCATTTTCATATTTCAAGAGACTAATTCTGAATGCTGAATGCTTCAGCCAAACATATCTCCATTTCGCATTGAGAAGCAGCTAGGAGGACATTTTCAAAGAAGCTTTAATAAAGTGTGATCCAACAAAATATTATTTTATATATTGCCACCGTTTTGGCTATGAAATTAATGAGAACATAACTAGATACAAAAAAAATTTTTATATCTTTGAACAGTAAACAGTCTCTTTGTCTTGGGTACATCAGATTATTTGATGAGTGCAAGCAAAGGATGGGGAATTCGACATTACTAAATTAAATAAAAAAAATAAACTTTACTTGCATTACAAGTGTCAGATTAATCGAATAGGCTGCAGAACTTTTGTTTTCATTTGCTTCTCCTGGGAAACGGATATCATAGCATTGTAAGAATTGTAGGAACTATCTGATCATCGCCCATGACTAAATGACTCAGTAACGTTCCAAATCCAGTGGTAGGTCTTTTGGTTAATTTTTAGAGTTTTGGATGCAAGAAATTACATCTTACCATGTTTTCTTCCCCGTCAACCATTGTGTAGGCTGGAGGCATCGCTCCTTCCATAGTGTTACTCTTAAATACGCCCTTCAGTTTGTGGCCAATGCGGCTAATCCCAAATGACTCGCCTCGCTTAGGTTGGTTCCTGCACACGGACACGCAATTACAGTATGAATAACATGAAAACTTAAACAAAGAGAAAACTGCAACACACGCACACTTCAAACTGAGTAAATGAGAGTACAGGTATGCGCCGCATAACGCCCGTTTGGACAGTGTTTGATCCCGTAATAATATTATCCTTATTATTTAAGCTATTAACTTAACCCATAGATTACTTTGGCCGATACATTAGATGAAATAGAACTGTTAACAGTGCGGACTGGTAAACAAGATTTACCCATCTGGCCATCGATTTGAATTAGCAAGTCTAGTAAAGACCCTGGGTATAGCAGGGCGTGTCAGCATGTAGCACGACCAGATGAGTCAGCGAAAGAGCAGAAAAAGCAGCTAATGTGTACCGACATGAGCCGTGTGGCTTTGGCGTGAGCTGGATGGCTGGTGTGGCACTCCTTGTAAGCACTATGCCGTGACTGTACACTGTACAGTACTGTGCAAAAGTCTTAGGTCACTATTAGCTTAGATATAATTACAGTTTTAGCAACGGTATACTGACCATATAAAAATATTTATCAGCTTCTTTATTGGCTTACATAAAAATACAAGAATGCAGTATGTATGCAGTATCTGTATACACTGAAAACTGAAAATAAATCTACAGTGGCAATTGTATGGCATGACCTCGCCTTACACTTGAGCAAAAGCAGCACCTAGTGGCTTCACCGGTATGTCAGGTTGACCTTTCTAGAGTATGTTTGATATAGATTGGTCTTTTTGGAAAGGTAGCAGGCAAGCTGTTAGGCTCACAAATACTGCAAGAAAGCTTAGTGAAAAAGACTGGAAATATTTACATCCAATCACCAACACTATGTTGTACAGGCATTATACCCCTGTAAAAACAACAAATCTAATGGTGGCCTAAGACTTCTGCACAGTATCCCATGTGTACAGTATATTGGCTATTTAGTCAACACTTATACACTACTGTATCCCATATAGCTTTGCTATAAGACGTAGACCAGTACGTAGATTTAAAATGGTCTTCATACAACGTCAAGATTTTATAGCACAGAAGGTATCACGGATGTTACGTGACGCATTCCTCTTTAAGGGCATGTACACAGTGACACCAGCTTACAAGAAGTGGTGACATTTATTCAGAAAGTTCTAGCAACTGACGTTGTGCAAGCATTTTCCATAGAACCTATTATAATCCTTGCACAAGTTCACATATAAAACACGAACAGAGCAACAAAAATGCAAAGCACAGAATGCATCCAAGGAGAAGCATGCTGGCCACATCTTTTCAGGAAGACACCTTTCCTATATGCTGATCTCAGAACAACTATGCCTTTATTCACTTACACCTGTCAAAGGCTTCAACAGGGTAAACTGGTCTCAGATCAGCATTTGATCACTTCTTCAAGAACCACAGCACACACATACACACACAATGGCCGACTCACTTTGGTGGGGTGGGGGAAGACTTTAGAGTTCTGGGTCTCAGTGTTAGTTTGGATTTGATAGATGGGGGACCTGGCGTATATGAAGATTTCATGCTGACTGACATGGGCTGGTTGCTAATATCGGCCCATCTCAGAGGAATCAACTGTGATCTAAAACCAGGAGTAGCCAATGTTTAAAACCAAAATCACAGGCAGCAGTGCACAGTGGGAACGACAAAAGTCAGTCCAGCATAACGGCCATGTCCTTTACTGTCCTGTAAGCATGTACAGTCATGGGCCACGGTTCCTACGATTTGCGTGGGAGTGGGACATTTCTGTCTGCAATTGCATTTTTAGTTATTTAAGACATAGTTATTAAGTTATTTTGCATTATTTAAGACATAGTTTCTAGTAATTGACTTTAATTGCAGGGAACTGATCTGTTTTTTTTTGCATTGCTTTCTATAGTTTACACTTCAAAAAAAAAGGACGCCTTTTATCAAATATCTTATCATAATAAAATTTAATCGTATACTTGGTACCGAGAACCAAATCAAATCGTGAGTTGTTAGAGCCCATTGTTTTTTTATTACTTTTAATTGCATCTACATCAAAAACTAGTCACAACAGGTGCAAGGTTATCATTTCCTAAAGGCTTTAATTTATTTTAATTAATTCAAATAAATATGTACATTTAAATAAATACATAAATAACATGTAAAAAAAAAAGCACAAGCATCAACCATTACAGGTCGGCCTTCACTGGCATGTTTTTAAGCTGTTTTTCTGTCCAACTAAATCTAAATATGTTGCTATCTAAGCGACGTACCCTAGCTAATGTCTTGTAGCTCAGAGTACTGGCTTAAAGTCCAATCTATTTTTATTGTTACTGTTAAAACACGTAAATAAACATACACAGTAAGCCAAATATACGAGCTATAAAATACTCTCACTCTTTCGTTTAATTGTCAAACTAGCACTGGACAGCCATTTAGTTTTTTTTAAATACTTTTTTCTACAAACACAAGGAAACAAACGCAGAGGGTGCTTGGGTTGCGCAGAAGCACTTTGCTAGGCCACCACCATGGAGGTTCGAGTAACAAAGGTGCCTTCTGGTCAGGTGTGGTGTCACACGAACCGAATCCAGCCATTTACAGAATAAATGTTTTTTACGAACGATTTAAAGTAAGTAATTAGTAAGTAATTATTTATTTCTATAGCACATTTAACATGACAATGTCAACCAAAGTGCTTTACAAAGCAGGGTTATACAAATTAAAAAAAACAACACCATAGGACAAAACATAACTACATGAAAAACAACACAAAAAGCATGAACATTTAAAAAGCCAAGGTAAAAGATGGAGGAGTTTTAGGTCTTGTTTTAAAAATTGCCAATGAGGGTGATGATCTGACATTTTGAGGAAGATCATTCCATAACCTCAGTGCTGCCAGTGAGAAGGCTCTATCACCTCTCAGCTTCAGGCGTGGCCGGGGGGCAACAATACAATACAACAATAAAACAATAGCTCGTCAGACGACCTTAGAGACCGTGGAGCAGAGTATGGGCAGAGCAAGTCATTTATGTAGGATGGTGCTAGCCCGTGCAGTGCTTTAAAAACAAATAAAAGTACTTCAAATTTGATCCTGTAGTAAACAGGAAGCCAGTGAAGTGAAGCTAAAACTGGGGTTATATGATCTTGTTGTTTTTTTTGTACCAGTAAGCGTTCTGGCTGCTGCATTTTGTACCAGTTGTAAATGTGCCAATGATGCTTTATTTACTCCCAGATATAGTGCGTTGCAGTACTCTAAACGGGTCGAGATAAATAATAATTTGCATAATTTGCTCCCTAGCTTGCACTGAGAGGAACGACTTTATTTTCTAATTAAATTTCTGTAAGCTGGAAAAAAACTAGTCCTTACAACAGCATTTATGTTTTTCAAAGCTGAAGTTTTTAAGTCAAAAATAACCCCAAGTTTTTACAGTACTTTTCCTAAACCTAGAGAGATCGCCCAGATTCTCAGACATAGTTTCCATAAATCTCGAGGGGGCAAAAAGAAGTATTTCAGTTTTATGATCATTTAGCTGAAGATAATTATTTGCCATCCATAGTTTGATCTCATTAATACATTCCCTAAATTTCTTATGTACAAATTAGTTCTGCTCACGTTTCATGACGGCGTCGACAATTAAGGTCGATTTATAAGCCTTTAAATGTAATTACGTCTGTTTTTATTGGAAAGAAGCGATTTTTTTCAATGTAATCCGCCAACCAGAACAAACTTCTGTAATCAGGGTCCACATCACTCACACACAAACACACACAGAGGCCTTTTGTCACTTAATATTTCTTCCAGTATTTTGAGATGAGTCAGGTTATCGTTGACACTAACAAACAGCCTGGATGCTAACAGCCTGAGGACGATGCACAAAACAATACACTTACTACAACGTGAAGCACTTCAGCAGTCTAAGCTCAACCAGAAACAGGACTGCTTCGAGGCTAGTGCAGCTAGCATGCAGTGGCAGTTAAGTGAGAACACATGACACTTGCCATAACCATGCATATCAACTTACCTCAAATCATCGAAACTCATTTGCCTAGAATAAAGGGTATAATTTAATTACTCTTAAACAAACACACAATCCCATTCCTCGAGGGTCTCTGTCTTTTTTTTTTTTTTTACCAAGACTCAATTACCGAAATGGAGCAAAACAAATTTGGAGGTTACTGGTCCTGAAGCATCTGTTAAAAGCTGGGACTGAATTTATGAGACAGTATAAATTATTTAGTCATGTTACTACAGTGTTTTAGATTTTTTTTATATATATTATTGAGCGAGGAACATACCTGTGCAGTTTAGCACTCCTAGGAGGACTTTCAGCTCCACACAGCAAATATCTGAAATACTGTAGGGAAAGAGAGAGAAATGAAGTGTGAAGTGTTTTTTTTAACTCAGGGCTTGCTTTGCTCGCTCCGTTTTCCCACATTCGCCTGACATTACCTGCCAGCAGTGATGGCATCTTGCAAAACCTAAAGTAGCATCTCTTAAATTAAAGCACACTTCCTTAGACGTAACTCTGACATACCTGTAAGTTTCAAAAGTGATCACATTTGAGAAAATCCAAATCTGCACCAACAAACAATGATTCAGCAAGCGTCTAATTAACTTTCTTTTTTCTCCCAAACTAATTCAGATTATGGTCAGCCAAGATGTTTATTGACTGAGGTTTGCTCAGTATGTTTACAACCCCAATCCCAGTTAAGTTGGGACATTGTGTAATACATAAATAAAATCAGAATACAATAATTCGCAAATCCCTTTCCAACCGTATTTAATTGAATGCACTACAAACACAAGATATTTAATGTTTAAACAGATAAACTTTATTGTTCTTTGCAAATACAGTCGAATCCAGTTCAGCGGACCACCGGTTAATGGGACCAGCCGCTTATTCGGACCAAATCCTAAAGTACAGAAACAAATCCTATTATATACGTGTAATTTTAT
>JAUZST010015559.1:0-10157 GCA_034779995.1 Parotocinclus haroldoi | reverse complement strand
TGTGTGTGTGTGTGTGTGTGTGTGTGTGTGTGTGTGTGTGTGTGTGTGTGTGTGTGTGTGTGTGTGTGTGTGAGTGGGAGAGAGAGGGAGTATCCTCTTTTCCAAATGTCAGTGTGTTTATATACATCATAGAATACAGAAGGCAAATTTATTGGTGCGTTTTCCTCCATTGAAATCTGTGAGATAAATATAGCCCAAACCCAGATCCTCACTCCGGAGGCGGCTGTAATGTGTAACAGCTTTGCCAAGCAGAAACTGGCATGTCTTTAATCCAAGAGGCGACTGGGTAAAATATTCACAATGCCAACATAATAGTGTCTTAATAAGAGCTTTCTAAAAAAATGGAGCAAAAGCGGTGTTAAAAGCAATAAACCTGACAGAAACGCTGCGTGAAAAAGAAACCTGGCTTATGGCCATGGCTTGATATTCAAATTAGCAAGCTTTTATGGTAAGTATGGCAAGTATGTACTAGTTATGTTCTTAAATATACCCTGGAATCAATGTATTTTGACATTGATGGCTGTTCACAACAGAAACAAGGGCCAATTAAGAGCCACCAATTAACCTAACGCATGTCTTTGGAATGTCGGAGGAAACCGGGGTGTCTAGAGTAAACCCACGCATGGGGAGAACATGCAAACTCCACACAGACTGGAATGAAGATGAGTGGAAAAGAGCACACTTTACAGTTTTGCTCAATATGAAATTGCTAAAACAGCCACTCTAATGGTGGCCTAAGACTTTTGCACAGTACTTTGCGCAAACATTTTTTAGACCAAATTTACATTCTATAGTGTAGGAAGTTTACGAGCGTCAGAAGTCCCAAAGCAGAACCTTGACTATAAAAATGTGCGAATGGTAGCTTTAAAATAAACCAGGGTCGAACAAAAGAAACTCGAACCCTTTTTGGCATCTTTAAAAGGCAGCACCGTTCTCCGTTGCCGGCTCTTGGAAGTAAGCCACACTTGAGGAAATCCCACGCAGTCGCGCTCCGGTGCTGTGCTCCGTAATTACAGCCAGACGGGTTTGTTTGGACACAGTTTTGGACTGACCACAGAATTACAGTTTTCGCTCATTGTTGCTCCGGGAGGCCTGAACCTGCCCCGTGCAGAGGCGTAATGGCAGAGCAGGGGTAATAAAGAAGCAGAGTTGATGGTAATGAGCGGTTTAGTGTGCCCCTGCTTTATTCGGCTATGCAGCAAGAGAGCAGGTCCTGATTAGCCTCCACAGGAGGTACAGATATTGTTTTGACTTTGACATCCATGATTTGAACAGTAAGAAGCTCATAACCTTCAGACGTCACTTTCTTACAGATGTTTAGTCTTTTCTATTTGAGAGAGAGTGTTTTCCATTTGAGCAAACACCTAATTATGTCTTTGCATGAGTCTGGGAGAGTCTCTGCATGATATTTGTCTTCTTGTACTGTCTCGTTGAGGTTTAACAAACTGGCCAATGCACTAGAAGGTTCTAGGTTCAAGCCCCCACCACCTGATAGTGTTTGGAACTTCAGCAAAGCTCTTAATCCTTGATTGGTTGTCAAAGCTAAAGTCAAATTTATTTCTATATTCGATAAAGATCTTGGCTCAAAGCCCTTATAGAGCCAGCCAGGGGCGACAGTGGAAAGGAGAAACTCTTCAAATGTTATAATGAAGCAACCTTGTAAGACCAAGACACACGTGAGATGATCAGTCACTCTGTGGTTTAATTTAAGACTGATAAAAGCCCTGTTCAGATAGTCTCTTTCCTTAAATAGTGAGCATTTCCTGTCCTTTTCTCAGGTCATTTAATTCATTTTGGGGTTCACCCTTGTTAATTACTCACCCCTTTTGCTAATTAGAGTGTCAGCAGGATGCTTTATCAGGTAATAATGAAGACTATTTTAACTTATTTTATTATGTTTCATACTCTTACTTTGTGATTCTGTTTGTACGTTTCAGGGTTGGATTTATTTTTAAGGTAAGTTCCATTTTTTGGGGGGGAATGATATCCAGATTTCCCAATAAACTTCCAAACTGATATTTCAACTCAACGTTCAAAAGTAAACATTATACAGGCTCGAACTTTTTATTCACAAAACTATTTTTCTCTGATATTTGGTTTTCCTGTGTGTAGCAGATCACATTACGATTTGAAGCCTTCATTTCATTCTTTTTTGGCGCTTGAGGGAATGTTTTGTTAATGATGATAACCCTATGTGGTTAAAGCACTCTCGAAAATGTCTGTTTTTAAATAAATAGTGCTCTGAACTGAGAAACCGTGCGCTGAGGGGAAAAAGTCAGAGTGTCTCGATGATTTGTTGCCTCGTCTAACGACGTAAACGATGATTTATCTCCGCTTTGAAGCAATTCGTCTTCATTTAGGCTCATTTATAAAAGTTCCTGAGAGCGACACTGAGTCGGGTTCGGGAAGTCGGAACGTTTTGTTTTTTTTTCGGTGCCGTGCTGAAGCGGAGATCGTTAGTTTAATTGTGATTAGCTGCTGCGTGCTGTGATGAGTTCTGTTCAGATTGGGGAGTACAGCCTACTCATCATGTCCCTGCTTACAGGGTGTTGGTTTGGGGCTGCGTTTGTGTTTCCCTTTGCCCGGGGTTCCGTTGGTCCAGGTTCTGAGTTCCTCTTTTTGGGGAACCTGGGCCTGTGGCGTTTGGATCTGTTTAATTCAGGGCTGTGGTTACAAAACAGCCATGACGTTTTCTACATTGTGTTTGGATTGATCATTTCTGCGTATCCGCTCCCGCTTTTGGGAAGATTGTTGATCGTTATTAAAATGTTCCGTATTCACATTAGGACTCCTTTGATTGATCTACTTACAGTGCTTACTTACTTGAAATAAATCATCCCACCGTTTTGCACCACCTGAAGAAGCTCTCAGTTGGAGGTAGGTGTTGATCTGAGATTAGAGCTCAGTGTTTGATTTAGAGACGCTCCACTTTCCCCCGATCTCCAGGGACGTCTCCTTCGGTTCCTGTAATCAAACCAACACCTGCAGAAGAGGAACCGGTTTACTATTAATCAGGTCCGGCTCCAGCGGCGAGTGCTTTGGCTCTGAGAGTCCGTGCCCTGCTCTTCGGCCTCGCTTCTTACTGAAGATAAATGAATCAATGCTTTCCTGCTGGCTCTTCTTTTCTTTTCTGTCCTTTCCC
Organism: Parotocinclus haroldoi; assembly: GCA_034779995.1. Lineage (NCBI taxonomy): Eukaryota > Metazoa > Chordata > Actinopteri > Siluriformes > Loricariidae > Parotocinclus > Parotocinclus haroldoi. The sequence goes on along the minus strand of JAUZST010015559.1, from coordinate 7,015 downwards.
TTTTTTAGGGAAGGGAAGGTAGGGTAACCTTCTCTCAGATGCCCAGGATCTTTCACAGCTCAGAGGTTTCTATATTAAATGCCTTCTGTAAGACTCACTGGGGAAAGCAGAGCAGGTTTCAAGGAGATTTATTACCCAGACAGGCGTAAAGGATAATGAAAGAGGTGATTCAGAGGGAAGGGTTTCTAATCTCGTTACCATTATGCCATCAAAACACAATACGTGAGAATGTTTTCATTCATTGTTTGGCAGATGAAGAGCTCGGCTCAGATTAGAGAGGAATTTACCAAGACGTTTATTTAAAAGGGAAAAACATAATTAAGGCTCGCTGAGAGAGGAACGGCGACGTAGAAACGCAATTAATTCAGAAGCCTAAAATGGGGTTGCTCATTAAATACATTTAAAAGGGCAGCCCTAATGAAGCAGAACTCTTCACTCTAAACATTTAACAGGGTTCACCTTTTTGCTGTGCGCCCAAATTTTGGTTTAACCCTGTTGCTTAAGGTTGTACGCGAGCAGAGCTAAATATTCGTGCACTGTTTCGACTTTAAGAACAGAGCATTAGACAAAGGTCAGAATTGACGTGCAGCATTTTTGGGGGTTAATAGAAGGGGGGCAAATAGAGACTCGGCAGATGAGATTAAGATAAACACCTGAATGAAAAGAAGACATGGCGTTTTTATTTCACATCGAATCTGGTCGATACATGTTTGTTTTTAATTGCTGTTAAGCGTCAGTAAGTCGCTGGTGATTCCTGCCGACCTGGTGGATTTCTTCCGTTTGATCTTGATGCTTCACAAGGGCTTGTTTATGTGCCGTCCAAATACTTTTGGCCACGTAATATATCTTGCTGTCTCACTCTAATTCCTCTCTGTTCCTTTGTCACGCACGTCCCCCCTCTCTCTATTACTTTTGATCAGAGTAATAAGAAAACGTCCCGATCGTTCAGGATCACCCCCTGTGAAAGCACAGCTGATGGTTCAGGCTGGACCCGAGCTCACTTTTTAATCGACTGTCCTTGAGGAAGAATCTGATTGTGTAGAATTAGAAGTGTGAACTTGTGAAGACGCTCTGAACCTGCGAGTGTCAGATCACAGAGTTTCTCTGGAAGACCAGAGCCGAGGCGTCAAGAATGTTAACGACCTCGCACCTCATATGAAATCGCATCATGTGCTTCCATCTCTAGACTGTAAGATGATTCTATTAATGGATTCACAACCATGGACAGTTCTGCTTCCTCTGATTCACGTCCATGAACTGCTCTTTATTACAGTAAGTCCAAAAGATTCTGAGCCTCCCAACACCTGGCCCCGGTTCTGTCCCAAATCAGGGCCTGCACCTTTCGAAAGATATGCCTTGGCATATTTCAACCGTACTGCTTTTTGTTTTGCTATATAGAACTGATTTTAGAATCATGGACCCCGTACTGCTTTTTGTTTTGCTATATATAACTGATTGTAGAATTAAAGACTGCAATGCTATTTTTTTGCTTTATAGAACTGATTTTAGACTCATGGCCCATACTACTTTTTTGTTTTTCGTAACATAGAACTAATTTTAGAATCACAGACCGTACTGCTATTTGTTTTTGCTATATAGAACTGATTTTAGAATCATGGACCCTGTACTGCTTCTTGCTTTTTATAATACAGAACTTATTTTAGAATCAAATACTGCACTGCTATTTGTTTTTGCCATATACAACTGATTTTAGTTGTACTGCTTCTTGTTTTTTGTAATATAGAACTGATTTTGGAATCAAATACTACACTGCTTTTTGTTTTTGCCGTATAGAACTGATTTTAGAATCATGACCCCCATACTACTTTTTGTTTTTGTAATATAGAACTGATTTTAGAATTACAGATCATACTGCTTTTAACTGCTTTTAATTAAAGTTTTATACTAGACTGTGTAATAAATTCTCTTCTTCATGCACCACTCATTGAATTTGCTCTCATTTCTTTATCCTGTCATTTCCTTTAATTTGAAATATCCTTGCACGTCTTTCCTACAGTTCATATTCAACTCAAACCCATGCCCGTGGTCTTTTCTTTTGCACTTTGCTTCCTCACTTATCCCTCTCCGTTGTTCCCTAACAAGCTGGCGCTGATAGAATTAATTCTATTAATTCACCTTAATCCTCCATAGATTCCTTCTTCTATTTAAGCAAAAAAAGGCGAGATCCTAAACGAAGAGAGCTAATTATGTCTTATCACAGGGAAGTTAATGTCATGCAGAGAACCATATTCATACTCACCCAATTAAACTCACACTTCTTTTACCAGTTTCTTCACTGAAGACGTGGGACGTCATATTGTAATATTTCTTCAGTGGATTAGCTGCTCATTTTTAATAATGTGTGCTGGTTTTATGTGGACATTTCCACTGCACTAACAGATGTGTACATGAATTTATTCATACGGTAATGTGTGTGATGTTTAAATAAAAAAAAACAGCCTGTTTTTTATAATGCACTTCAGGGTTAGGAATAAATACGGGGTTAAAGATAGGGCTTATGATAAGTAAGAGTTAAGATTAGAAATACATTTTAGGTTTAAGCATAAGCAAATATTTCATATTATTTTTAGGATTAGGAATAAGTAACGGGTTCATTTTAGAGCCGGTTTAAGGAATAAGCAAGGGGTTAAAATGAGAGATAAATGTTGAAATAAGTAAGAGCATAATTTTAGAGTTAGTTTTAGGAATAAAAAAGGGGTTATTGGTAGGTCAGGACCATGAATAAGTAAGAGTTGAATTTAGAGCTGGTGTTAGGAATATGTAAGGTGTTAATTAATAAATTAATTAATTTTAGGTTTAGCCTAAGAACACGTAAGGGTGTAATTTTAGAGTATGTTTTATGAATAAGCGAGAGGTTAATATTAGGATTCGTTTTAATAATACAGATGAATGCTAAAGGTTTTTATTTTGGGATTTAGTTGCTTTTAAGTATTACCGAGCTGGAAACAGCAGCTTGGTGTTCAGGGGAATTTTTAGAACTCAGCACTTTTTTTTTTTTTGTGTTTTCTATTCTTAAGCTTGTTTTTTGTTTGGCTCGTCTCTTTTTGGTTCCCCATAAATAGGACTGATTTCAGGAACTTTAAGCAGGACTGTAACTCTGACGCTGGAGGATCAGACGGATGACGTGACGTCACAAACGTTTTTTCACAAACGTCTTTCTTTTTAATTTCGATTTTTGATTTCTAATAGAGCCTGCAGCAGCTGCTTGTCTTCATTTTCCTCTCTTATATCGACTCAATAAAAACTGGAGCAGAGCTAAAACCTGAGGACCATGGAATGTAACATCACATCACATGACCATGTTACCATGGGAACTGTCCGGGAATTTGTCGGTCAGTGGCTCTGAGATTTCTCACTGAGCACCGGAAAAAAAAAAAAATCTCTGCTCTGATAGTAAAAGATATAATCTGAATTATTAACAACTATTAAATATTATAAACAAAAACAGCAAGAGATTCTTTATTACGCAAAAAAAGGAAAAGAAGAGGAGAGAAGGAAGATGAAAAAGAAAACTAATAATAAAAGGAAAATAAATATTTCGAATCTTTGGGTCTATGAAAATTCAGAGGAAAAAGTAACAGCAGAAAAACTGAGAACAAAACGTAAGAGAATAAGCAGAAAAGTATAGGAATGCTTTTTTTTTTTTAAAGGTAAATGAAAAGAACGGAAAAAAGAAAGAAAGAAAACAGAAAGTAAAAAAGAAAAACAGCAACCAAAAAGAAAGAGAAAAAAATTGAACATGCCAAAAATAAATTGTTAGAACAAAAAAAGATTAAGAAAAGCAACTAATGATAGCAGATAAAAAAAGAAAAAAGAATGAGACTAAATAAAAATAAATATCACAGATCAGGAAACAAGAAAAACAAAAGTTAGAAAAATGCTTGAGGAGAAAGAAATAAATTAAACCTGAAGAAAATAAGAAAGAAAACTAAGAATAAGAACAAAAAAAGAAAGCTACAAATAAAAAAAAAAGACTAACTTTACTTAAAATGCAAAAAGTCATGTCCTTTTGACTCTCTTTTGTAAATCAGAAGTCAGCTGTTAACATGATTCTTGAATAAAAAATATTTTAATGTACTTTTGCCTTTTCATCCTTTTTGTTTCATCTCCATGACGACTGGATTTTTGTTCTTTTGTTTTTGGACTGGGGCCTGATCTTAGCCTTTTGTCTCTTTTCGGTCTTTTATTCGATGTCTTGCATCAACCAGAAACCGTAACACCTTTACTCTTGGTGCTGATACGGTGCCAAGATGATGGGTGCTGTCGTCATGGAGATGTGATCAAAGCGTCAGTCACAAATGTAGTTATGGTATGAAGCTGTAAAAAGAAAAATTTGTGAATTTTTTTGGATAGTGACAGAAGCTCATGCGCTCGTCTGATTTGCGTCGATTGGAAGCCGGATCAGGCAGAAAATCTTTGATGTTCTCTTTGATCAAACAGATCAAACTGAAACGTTAAAGTGATTGGATGAAAATCAAACAGAAATGAAGCAAATCAAACACAGAAGCTTAGGTTCCTCCAAAATCAATTCACTGTACAAACATCCAAATACAGGAGGGTTGGTGAAAGTAACCTGTCATATAATATCATATGAAAAAAATATAAGAGGGAAAATACAGGAAAAGAAAAGGATTAAAAAAACTAAAGCTGAATATCAGAGAAAAAAACTGAAAGATAAAGGCTAAAGGGAAATGAGAAAAAAACAGGCCAAGAGAGGTATCAAGAATAAGAACAGTCCTTTTTTTTAACAGAGGTATTTATTTATTTATTTATTTACGAATCTGGACATGATTAATACAAAATTCAACGATAAAATCAATGCTAAATGTAGCGCCATAAACTTTAAACGGTATTTTACTTAACACAATTTTCAACTAAAAGGTAAAATAACAGACTGACTTTCTTATCTGCTAGGAACTGAGCCAGAGTCAAAATAAAAGCAGAAATAGGGTCAAAAGAGAAGGAAAAGAACAGGATCAGGAAAAAAAAGAGAAGAAAACGAGAAGATACTGTAAAAAGAAAAAATGGAGCAAAGAAAGAGAAAAGAAGAGAAGAAGAAAATGGGAGGAAAAGAATGAAAAAAGAAAAGTCGAACATTAAGAAGAGAAATGAACTGGAAGAGGAAAAAGTTTAAATGATGGAAGAAAAGAAGAACAAAACAAAAGAAAAGGCTTCTGTTCAGGTCAGTTAAAATGTGAAGAAATAACTCGAGAAGCGAATGAAATTAAATCGACTCGTGCTGGAGCCAAACATGGAGTTTTGATGCTCTGATTTCAGCTAGCTTACTTACATATAAACGTAAACAGATTTCAAAAATACTTTAACGTTTCCACGTTCTCTATGCTAACGTACATCGTTCCAAACGGCATGCTCGTTCACATAGCGGTACGAATTACGAAGAAGTCGTAAGAACTACTCTATTAAACGTTAAAAATACACCTTCGCTTTATTCAGATTAATACAAACATGCAAAATACAATCATGCGGTTTAATCGGGGCCGTAAAAACAGGTGCAGGCACGACGCTAATGCAAGGCGCTAATGCACGGCGCTAACCGTTCCCCACCCGAGCATGTTAGGAAATTTAGCAAAATCCTCGTAAACTCTGTTAAATATAGAGATAAAAAAGGAAGGTCGATCCAGCGTAAGGCCAAACATGCAGGCTGCGGCGCTGGCCTCTCGTCTGTTAACGTACGAACACCAGCGCATGCAGAACGACGGCGTTCAGCGGCTAAACGTCCGGGTATTCTCAAACTCACTCGGACATTTAGGTTTAATCCCTTTGCTGTTGTAATAATCCACCACCTGATTCGGCACTTCGGCTAAAACGCTCTTAGCCAAAGCTGCAGGAGAGGCCTGAGGACAAAAAAAAAAAAAAACATTAAAAAATAATGAATAAACAATCAGAAAATCATTATTATTATATCTGATAAAGTATTACTGTTGAACATAAATTATTTTTTAATACATTATTAGTATATTTTATAAGGTATTGTTATATTTTATTAAATATTCATCTATATATTTTATGTACTATTAATATTATTACCATATATTTTATCTTATAAGGTATTGTTTTTAATTATTATTATTATTATTATTATGATTATCATTATGATTATTATTATTATTATTATTATTATTATTATTATTATTATTATTATATTGTTATTTTGTAAATTATTATTATTATTGCTGTTGTCATTATATTTTTATAAAACTATAAATTTTTAAAAGCATTATATGAATACAAAAAATAAATTCAAAATACATAAATTATTATAAATGATATAATTTAATATATAAATAATAAGGATACATTATTCTTGTATATTGTAAATTGTTATATTATTATTATTATTATTATTATACTTATTATTACATTAATATTACTATCAGTATATTTAATAAATAGTATATTATTATTATTATTATTGTTATTATTATTATTATATTTCTGTCTTATTAAGTTCTATTATTACTACTATTGTTAAATTATACAAAGCATTTTTATTGGTTAAATTTTGGTTATTTTGGTTATATATTGGCTATAATTAATATTATATTTATATCAAGTATTATTATTATCATAATTATTGTTATATGAATATTATTATCAGTATATTTAATAAATAACAAATAATTATTCTATTAATATTTTTGTTGTATTAAATATTATTATTGCTATTAGTAATTTTTTAGTAATTAGTTTGATAGTATTATAGTAATTTTATTAGTATTATATTTTATACTTATAAAATAAGTATAAAATATAATACTTAGACTTATTCTGAATATTTTAATTGTATAATGTATTATGATGATGATTATTATTATTTATTTATTTATTTTAATTATTATTATATTTTAGAGCAAGAACAAAAGCCAAGATAACACAACATTACAAAACAATCAATTACAAAACTTGCCCAATGCTCGAGACTTTTTTCCCCATTACACCCCCCCCCCCCCTGGGTAACAACAGTAATGCTAAG
>JAUZST010015558.1:0-10158 GCA_034779995.1 Parotocinclus haroldoi | reverse complement strand
ATGTTCGATTAATCGTACCAGCCGCTTATTAGGACCAAAACCATCCCGTCCCCATGTGGTAACATTAACCGGATTCGAGTGTATATGTTTTTGTCCATTTTATCGTCAGCATTAAAAAAAAATGATCGGAGCATCCCTAATTCTAAGCATTGTGTTAGGCTGTAACTGTTACCAGTTTGGGTGCAAAAACACAACAGGAGATCAAACGTTTATAATCATTTTCGATTTTATTTAGAAAGCACTGGCAGTTTCTTGTTCGAGGCAACCAGTTAATCAAAATATTAGCAAAGTTTCAACCTAAAAAAAAAACAAAAAACAAAACACAAGATTGGAAAAACGTAACAAATAACAACACAATAAATTAGATCCGAGAAAGAAACGCAACCAACGAAAGAAAAAAAACAAACGCGCTACACATCTGAGACGGATTCATCGTTCGGCTTAAACACCTGAGGATACGTAATGAGACCGCGCGCCAAGCTGCTAGCGTCCGGACAAGGCAGGCGCTAGGAGTAGCCAGCAGGCCCGAGCGTGGTCTTGACGCTGGAGTGAGAGATGAGTTTACATTTTCAGTTTGAGGTTAGATTGATCGTTAGGAAGCTTCGATAACCACAGTTGGTGGCAATTCATAAAACTCACAAAAACTAAAGGACATTTCAGCAGGGATCATCTCATTCTGAAACATCCCCTAATTTTTTTGTGAGCAGTATAGCCTAGCAGCCGATGCTGTAATCGATGCCGTTCTCAGGCTATCGTTAAGTAGCCAGGTTTGATAGGTTACGATCTCTAATCAAACAGTTTCGATAGAGCTCGTCTGCCAGCACGTGCTAAATTTCTGCCAGCAGTTTTGCATCTGACAAAAAGCAACAGAAATTTGACCCGCTAACAACGAAGCTCTCCGGAATCCCAGCTTCAGTGCTAATGTGGCTACCGAAGGTAATGTTACTGGAAAGGCGTTAGCATTTTAACTAGCTCTTCCTGTAAATTATACAAATAAAGCACAGCCTGAGGAAAGGGAAGAGAAAAAGCCAACAAGACTAGACAAGGTCGTTTGGTAATTCCTAAGGAAGACGCGCTAAACTACGAACTTTAGAAACAACTGTACCCCCCCCCCCCCCAGACTTCAAAATAACGGTAGCCAGCCTGTCTTTACACAACGCTAGCTTTCTCTTGCCTACTGTAAGCAGCTTTTGTTTTATAGCGTTCATTTTTGCACAGCAAGTGAAGTTTGAATCGATTCCACTGGTTTAGGAAATGATCCGTTAGCAGTGCTAACGGCGCAGCTAGATCGTCACGAAAGCTACGGCCAGAGCGGTCGCATACGACGCAATGCTTACACCAGCTAAGGTCTTTAGCTAAAAACAGCATGCTAAAATAGACACACACACACACAGGGAAAAAAAAAACAAAAGCAATAACGGGACCTAAAGAACAAACAGTAGAGGAATGACGTTTTGACATTCGTAAGGAAGACCGTATTCATTACACGAAGGTGACCTAGCATGGGCTTCTTTTTACGCTGCTAAGACGACAGATGAGTTCTGAGGATCGTTTGGGTCTCGCTTTTTTGACGGTCGTATTCATTTTATTTCTTTATCATTATTGGATTGGCGGTAGGAATCACTTCTTTTCTAAATGTAAATGGGCATCACTAATTATTGCTTCCTGGACTAATTACATTACTCCTTCCTTCGTATCCAAGTTCCTCCCTAAAACCTGCAATCATTGATAATCTGTAGCAGAAAGCAAAAGCATTAATTGCTTTCATAAGGAAAGGAAAGTTCAAATCGTTGTTTGCGTGGAGTTTTGGATTTTATTCCGTGGCAGTTGCACAGATCCGGCCAGCAGGTGTCGCTAACGTTAAAGGAAATGATTCGGAAAGCCCACGTTTACCCCAACTCACTAAGTACGGGGCATTAAGCTAACGTTTAGAGGAGGCTTATTGTAAGTACTCGCTGAATGAGTCACATTTACCCCCCCCCCCTCCCCCCAACACCCCACTAATGCACGGCGAACTCGAGAATGCGGACTAAATAGAAAACAGGAAGACACAATTTTAAGGCTAAACACACTTGCTTGACTTAGCTTTTAGGAAATCAGAAACTAACGAGCGCAGCTAGTCTGATTTGGGCCGCGCTCAAATAAGGCCAAAGTGGGACACTAATGACACCAAGCTATGTTAGCTATTAGCAGCATACTTACAAAGGTTAGCAAAACCCAGAAAATTTACACAACAATCAAGCTCAAACGCTGAACTACTCACCGAGTTTAGTCCTACACAACCTAGAAGGTCACGATCGGTAACGCTAACGAGGCTACTAATCCGAGACAGATTCATGAGCATCCCCGTGCTAACACGGCTAGCATTACATCGTAGCACTTAAGCCTAGCGTGCGACTGTTTTCTGATTAAAACGTTGGTACAAAAACCTTTGCGGAACTGAGGCGTGTTAGCGGTGATGTGCAATAATCAGACGCTGAATCTCACAACAACAACACAAAAAAAAACTCTGAAACTCTTTACAAACTGCTATAAGCTACATGCTAACCTAGCTAGGAGGCCAGCGCTGTTCGATTAAACAAACTACCACACTAGAAACATTTGTGAATAAACTGTTCCTTTAGTAAACAACACTGGCTTTTTAGACTTTTTAGAGTTCGTGCGGTATTTTGATCTGTAGCGCTCTTTTGGCATTTTCACACTTCACGACTGCTAGTTTTTAAACACCGGGGCCTGTTAGCGGTGCTAAGCGTGTTCCGAACATCACCAAGAAATCCACTTCAAGTCAAAACTTGCGACGAAACTCAAACTATGTGCTAAAAGAAGCCAAAGCGGATTTACCAGAGAGGCGCTAAACCCAAAAAAATTGTGTTCGTTTTAGAATATTTTCTAAAATATTCTTTTCTGGGGAAAAAAAAACCCCACTGCGTTATTTACTAGCCTCTCTAAAAAGGCTCCACTTTGTGTTTTAAAAAAAAGAGGAAAAAATATCAACATTAGCTAGAACCGACGTCCAGAAAATGCCGCCTAAAAACGTTATTGATCGCGAAAATGAACGTCTTTCATAAACGCGCGGTTTTTCTGACTAAAGAGCGACTTTTTAACTTTACATGCCAATTCTGAAACCGAAATGCGTAAGCAGTCTTAACTTTGTGGCAGTTAGACACAGAATTACGCAAAAAAAAAAAAGGGGGAGGGGAGATTCTCCGGGGGGAAGAAAAACCAAACCGTTTAATTCGTTCCCTAGAGGAAAAGTTCATTGATTAGATGCATTGGCAAAGCTGGTATGTGTAACCGTCAGCAGCGCTCTTTTCAGCACCTGGTGTCATGATTTCATCATCGAAAAGTCATCATTAGCAAACTTGAGGCCGCTTCACGTCGGCGAAAGTAGAAAAGCATTGTTTTGCGGCGCTCTGTTCGTAGCGTTTACACAGGCTATAGGACATCTGTGAGCGGACCGTAAGAGTTTATGCAAACGCAGACGCCCATGAGATCAGCCTGCACACTTTTCAGGAGAACGGAGTAACCGGGAGCGGCGAGAAGGATCCAGAATTAAGACGGCAAAAGAAAAGTGAAATCCACGAACGTGAAACATCCTTAAGGCCACCGAGGCCAAACTTGGGACGTTGCCAACGCGAGCAATGGAGCAGAAGGATTGAAGAGCAGAGAGTCGTGAGACGAGACGCCCATCGAGAAAGACGTAGCACTGAGGGAAAAAAAATGTCACTGGCTTGACATTTTATGGATTGGTTTCTCCATTTCAGGCAACTGCCAGCAGCTACCTGTATTGCATTGTGTGGAACCAGATACTGGAAATAACATCAAATCTTTTTTTTTTGTCACGTTGAGGAATGAAGGTGAAGCTGGAATCAGTCCAAAAACAACCTGATAGTTCAGAAAAACGAGTAAAACAACAACAAAAAAAAAAAACCCTCAGTTTTCCCTCTTCTCCCTTTGTCGCACTTGTTCAAGCACTTGGAAAAAGGTGCATCCCGAGACGAAATCGCTGGTTCCATCAGGACGGGTCTCGCTCTAATTCCACAGTGTTCCTTATTTTTCCGTTCATACAGTGTTAATCCAAAAAAAACCCAAAAACAAAAAAAAAAAAACCATCTGACACCTAGAAGAAAAGTGCAATATTGCATACGTGTAATTTCTTTAGTCGCCCTGCGGCGTACATCACCTGTAGAAACTGTGTAATGGTAAACAATGGTGCAAAAGAAGTCAGGGGGCGGGGTTAAGGCTTTCTGAGATTCCTGATGTGTTGCGTTGTTCGCTGAGATAGATGCATCTTAAGAGATTCAAGTTCTCTCCACTACATACGTACATACATACAAGACACGCTAACCTCTGGCTATAAATTTATAGAACATCTCTACTGTAGATGCTTTAAGCATAGATACATTATATATATATATATAATATGTATTTATATATATAAACAAACACAAGCTCTGCAACTCCAGTATGAGGTTGCACATCTAAATAGTTTCATAACGTAAAAAAAAGAAGTTCTATATGAAATAACTAACAGTCAGTTAACCTAGGAACACGCAGAGGTGTTCGAATATTAGGGGAAAAATAGATACGTATAAACGGAACCGAAAAAGGAAAAAAAAAAAGAAAAAAAAAAGAGAGGAAACAAACGGTTTGAAAATAACTCAGCGTACAAATCAAAGCAAGGACGCCCCGTATTTGGAGGCTGCCCCAAATCGAAGGTATTAGCAAAAGATCGAAACGGCCACGGATTCGCACTTTTCTTTAGCCGTACCCTTTTCGTCGTTTTTACACAAAAAAAAATAGGACGTACTTTGTTTGTTCGTTCGGGATCTTCCACGGTTCGTGTCACAGGTCTAGAGGTTAATTATATTTGTCGTCAAGACGGTCCCGATTAGCTAGCGTGCCGCCTTGGTTCGAGTCGCAAAAACGTGTCCCGAGGCATCCTGCGTCTCATAAACCTTATCAGTTCCTGCTCGGGGTCACGCAGGTTCTGGTTAGGGCACTGGGGGATGATTTCGTGACCGGATTCCCCACCCGGCCGGAAGGCACTGCAGGGTCCCAGGATCGGGCTCTAATCTACAGGACAAGCTAGTTAGAGAGCTGCACCACCCGAGCACCTAACGTAAAGTTGTTATGTTGACAAGTACCAACGCGACATCGTGACTGGAGATCGGGAAAACTTTCCCAAAGCGAATCCGTGGCTGTTGAGAGCTTCTGCGGCTACAGAACGGCCTGATTACTCACAGAAATAAACATCACTGGCCTTAGTGGCTTAGTTAAATATAAAGCACGATTCGAAACCTGACGCATGTTCAGTGTATCAGTTACAAGTTACAAGTATTTACCCAAACATGGAGCAACTCGAGAAATCTGTAAAGAAGTTCCACGTGGTCTGCATTCCGGTACCCCTCGGTTTTTTTTTTTGTTTTTTTTTTTTGGGTCGACAACGCTTCACACCGCCCTGATGTTGAGTCTCTCTCGTAAAAGGCCGTTCCGGGATTTCTTTCCTCCTCGTTTAAGGGATCAATATCAAACGCAGTCCCCGCCCACCCCTAATCCGGATCTCCTTGCATCTACAATTATAGAATTTAGCAAACGTGCACCTCTAGGGTGACTCAGTTCTGCTGAGAGGGAATTTGGGAAAGTAGAAGGAGAGTAGTAGAGTCTTAACAACTGAACCCCTAGCTACCAGGTTACTGACTGGTCTCGATGAAGTGAATGAGAAACGTTGGGTCACTCTGATGATGTTAACACAGCGCTCATGTCCAGCATGCTCGTTTAGCTTCCTAGTACGTTACACAGGACCCACACCGGCCGATGATGCCTGTTGATCCTGGATGGTGGCGGCGCCAAGACTCCAACTTGGATCTCCGGCGTTACGGCCTAGCACATCTGACCACTGGAGCACGAGTGGAAGCACACTGAACTGCTCTTAGTGGAGTCTGCTCTGCTCTGGACCAAGGCCTCGCCCAAGGGAGGATGGCGGATTTCCATTGTATCCGTCTGCCCCGTTTGCCAACGCCTTGCTCGGCCAATGGGGCAGCTAATGAGGGGCTGCTGAGACCAGCCCGCTTGGTTACCCTACAGCCCGCCAGTTTTGGTCAAGCACCCGGTGAGCATGAAGGCGTCAAAGACTCAAGTGGCCCTGTAGAGATGGTAGAATTTAAAAAAAAATGAACATGGGACTACTTGGTGGCCCCGGGCCAGCCCATCTTTAAAGGGCGGGGGTTTTAAAAGTTAGAGGGGATGGAAAGTACCGGAATGCAGACCAGCTACGACCGTTACGAACGGCGTCCATTAAACAGTGGCTTAACGTCCACACAAGTAAACAGCATATTTCTGTAACCGCCGGTCCCAAACCTAGCTGAGACGTGACGCGAGAGAACCAGACATTCCGAAAATGGCTGAGGATTGTGCTGCGGTGAGGCTAGCATGAAGTAGCTTCCCTGCTTGGTGTGAACAGTTGTGCTTTATGGCAAGAGAGATCTGGACGTGGAGCTAGACGTACGTCCATCGGCGGACCCGGCGCGAGGAGTGATCACAGTGACGTGCTTGTGGGTAAAAAAAAAAAGTGTGTGTGAGTGAGTGAGTGGCTGCATTGCAAACGTTGAGATGTGAAGTGGACCGAGGCGGACGAAGGCGCTGGTCTATTGAGACTCTGCTCCGACCGAAGGGATTTGACCCTGGGACGAGGCGTGACCTTTGCGCCCGATCATGGACGGCTGAAATTCGGGATGGCGGCGGGCGTGTTTGATCAGGTGGTCGCTGCGCATGAAGCGCTTGGCGCACAGCGGGCACTGGAAGCGCTTTTCGCCCGTGTGGGTGCGCAGGTGACGCGCCAGCTCATCGGAACGGGCGAACTTCTTCTCGCAGTTGGCCCAGGTGCACGGGAACGGTCTCTCACCTGCAACACACAGCAAACGAGGCGTGAACCCTTCTCTACGGACTGTGCTGGTGGAGCCGTTACGCCATCGGACCGTGGACCTAGAATTGCTCGGATTGAGCGATGGGTGAATTAGTAACAATAGTAACAATAATAATCTTTTATTGTCTTGGTTCCTCCTCCCAAGGTTTCTTCCTTCTTCACGGAGGGATTTTCCTTGCCACTGTCACCCTAGGCTTACTCAACTGGAGACGGCCCTTTTAAGACAATATAAGACTTTTGAGACAATGCACCGTTGTAAAAAGCGCTCTAGAAATAAATTTGAACTTTATTATTGAAAATCGTCCCATACGCTTGAGTCAGGTGGGTTCTCTTTGCATTTTATCGATTCTGATTACGATTAACGAGTCCAATATGGTGAGAAAATGAAATATTTTGTGATATTTCAGCTAAATTTGGGGGGGGGGGGATCATTTTTTAAGTTTAGCTTTTTCCTCTAATTTGAACCATCATAAGTGTAAAAAAACCCCCCAAAAAAACTTAATTGTCCTAAAACAATGACCTGGAAAAACCAAAGTTCTCTCAGTTCCTACGGACCATAAGTCATCTCTATAGAGAAAGAATAAGAAAAGTAAAATGATTACTGCCCCTTTAGATCACAGGTTCGTCACTAGAGATGACTTATGATCGGTAGCAACCAAGAGTTGTTTTTTTTTCTGCGCCAGGTCATTGTTTTAGAACAAAAAACATCAAACAAAAAAAACATCAACAGGCCTAGGAGAGAGCAGTCAATCGAACCCGGTACACTGCTGAAGCTCAATGCTGGTCCCTTCGAGGCTTTGCCGTGCTGGAGCAACTTTACACACACACTGCACTCTGTCGTTTGCTCTCAAAGCGGAGCCAACTTTTGTGTGCCGTTGAGCGTGTTGTTTTGATAGCTAAAGCCATCGAAATAAAACGACGTGATGACATACACGGGTACATGACGCACCGGTCCTGGCAAATAGGTGCCTCCCTAATACAGGCGACTGTGCATTCGAAGCATAAAATGAAAAAAAAAAAAGAAAAAAAAAGTAGTGGAATCGAGTTTCTTTTCGATTTATGGACGGCCAACTCTACGCCACACTACATAAACGTTTGGATGAAATGAAAAGATTTCACAGCACCGAACAGCACTGAACTCTGTAACTTACAAGCAGCAAAGTGTATTATGATCATTCCAAACCCTCTAGGGCGGGGGGGATTCCCAAACTCCAATTGAGACAAAGCCGACAGCGTTTGAGAAGGATCAATGGTGAAAAGCAGACAGATTTGACCGGAGGGGATTTTTTTTTGGAAATTCTGGAGGTTCTCCTTGAAGTCTCATTCATGATTTAGTCCCTAACGCTCTGTGCGTATTTCATATTGCCTATGAAGCACATTGTAAATTAGAGTGAAAACCGTGCCCACATTGTTCTTCCCCGGTGGATACTGGAGCACACCCAAATTTTCTGTTTGGGCCCACATTCATGTCAGATTACTCCACCCCAAGGGAACGCGACACAACATTACGGGGCGTTATTTCAGTACCTTAATCCACCTGTGCTGCCAGTCCCACGTTTCTTATTCTCACCCCCCCCTTCCCCCCAAAAAATTCAAGCACAACCCCTATTCACCTTGTCTGAACAGCACTTATTAAAACAGTCGGTTTGAGTTGCTGTTGCTTTAAATGACAACGACCCCCTGTTCGCCCCACCCAGCCCAGTGATTCCAGGCTTCATGAGCTGTCTGAAATTATTCTGGTATACATTACATAACGCGTGCTTTGTTAAAATCTAATTTATGCACTGGGTTGATGTACCGAAGCTAAATGTAACGTGTAAAATGTTCTAGTTGGGTCCATGCTGTTGTGCCCGAGGACGCAGAGCCAGCCCTGCGATGACCTGGCAACCCATTCGCCTGCGCCTTGGGAAGTCTGTGGATGGGTGCCCCCGTAAACCTTCAGTTGAGCAGGCTTAAAATAGGTGGGGTGATTAATTATCAGTCATTTCGATACGCTTTAGGGGCACAGCGACGTACAGTACTGGAAAAACTAAAAACAGTATTTGGGACCTAAACTGTTGAGACAATAAACTGAATATAATTATGATAATAATTATAGTATAAGTACAAGTATAAAGGAAACAAAACGTGGAAAATTTGGTTTAAAAAAATAATACAAGCAATAACGCATGCCGGTAAAAGAAAAATGGGCTTTTTACGTTTAAAAATACTGTATTTTCGTGGATTTTACGGCATATATAATAATAATATTATGAAATAATTAATTATGAAATAATTAATAGCTGGACTGCAATAAGTAAACAGGGAAAATCGTTGTGATTTTATTTTTAAAAGCAGTAAGTCACACGCTTTCCTGTTCACCGGATGGTACTGTGAATATAACACGGCAAACAAAGCTTTTAATTAGTAAATACTACATTAGATGGGTAAAAACCTATCAAAACACGAAATGTGAAGTAACAAAATCAGTACAATTTCGAAAGAGGCACGGAAAACAAACAAAACGTACAAAAAAAATATATTCCAAAAAGCTCGGACAGGGAGAAGTTACTTCTAACATGCTAAGTTACCAATAGCACGATTTGCTGCTCTGGTGGCACTGACACAAAAATGGGGAGGGGTAGCCCAAAAACAAAAGCATTTTAATTCTTTAAAACACAAAAACAACATGAAACAAGCCTAGAAAAATACCTAAGAAATTATACACCTACTCAAGAGAAGACGCCCACAAACAAAAACAGGACAAACCGTGTAGGGACGTAAAAACATTGCTAATTAAAAAAAAACAAGCCGGTTTACCTGTGTGTGTGCGGATGTGAGCTTTCAAATGGGAGGATTTTCCGTACACTCGGTCGCAACCGTCGAAAGTGCACGGGTGGCGCTTGGTGGGTGACCGCGGCGCCCCTCCTCCCTCTGCCCAGGTCTGCTGAGGGGCGTTGCGGTTTAACTGGCCGGGCACCGGGGTACTGGTGGGGGTCATGGTCGGCGTGGCGTTGGTGGACTCGCACAACGTGGCGTAGCCGCTCTCGCCGCACGAGCTGGATGACGAGCTGCTGCTGCTCTCCGAGTGGGCCGACATGGGCCGGAAAGCCGCGTGCGTGTCCGCCGCGCCCGCACCCTCCTCCAAGCCGAGCGTCTCCCGCACCTCCCTGTCCTCGCTCGAGCCGTCCGCGTCCGCGAGAGCCAGGGCCCGGGCGGCGGCCGAGACCCGGTGGAGGACGGGGCCGCTGGAA
>JAUZST010015557.1:0-10158 GCA_034779995.1 Parotocinclus haroldoi | reverse complement strand
TTTCACTGTAAATAAACCCTCTACACTTGCACTTATGTCTGACTCTGCGTCTCAGTCCTCTCCCGTTCGTGACAATAGGTATGCACACCTATCATCAAATTACCACAAATGTATTCTATAATAATGAGACAGGCTTAACCTAATGTAACTATGTTTTTAATTACAATAAGTTACACAAAATGTAAACAGATTGTGTAAAGTGCAATGAGTGTCAAAAGGTTTTCAGAATGTAATTAAAAAGTAATCTATTTAATAAGGAGAAGTGTAGGGAGAAGTATGTCTGTTGTGTAAAAATTAAAATGATTAAACTTGCAGATTTAGCATGTTTTTGACATTGTGCCTAATAACATTGTGACAGACCATTCCTGGTCTGTATTATATGCCTTAAACCTAGTGTAACCCAAGTGTCCTTGAAGATGCAAAACCCTGTAATTGACAACCCTAGGTACCACACCTAGAAATGATCACTATGGATCAGTAGGATAAGAAGTGCTCTACAAACTGAGCCACTGTGGTTGGTATACTGCTTCTAGCAAGGTAAGCTCCTTCGGGTCTTGCATGCAGAATAGACCAGAAAGGCCTGGAAACTGAGTTTGGAGTGCGAAAATAGTGGCCTTGAAGGACCAAAAGGTCCTGATACTTCTTAGCATTTGAGAAGGGATAGGTGTGGTGCATGGGAGACTGAATGTCTGCTGTCTCATGGACCAGAGGGCTTTAGAAGCAAGGGCTCTCCCTTACCAGGGGTCAGTTGCATGGTCTGTAGAACATTACACAGACAAATAGTGGCCCTGTCCAAACACCCTTACCCGATAAAAAAAGCTCTGTATCACAAAGGGATTCCATGCTAATGGTTGATTCTCATACATTTGGATTGTGATGCAGCTGATATTCAAGTGAGTGAAAGGAACTTCTGAATTATGTGACAATAAGATACTTTTAACAGGAGCTCACAATTTCACATCTCAATGAGCACAACCATCTGCAGTAATTGAAAGCATCTTTTGTATGTGAGCCTGCTTTAATATATTAGCACAATTGTTAATGAGAAACAAACTTGTGAATATTGCACCACATTTATTTTTATTCATTAATGTTAGTGTTCTGTACAGAAATCTCATAATAGATTATTTTTTAATATTTCTGATTATTAAATGGTTGTTAATGAACAGTGTCAAAGTTTAAAGGCTATCATGAAAAATCAGCTGACACTTTGAATAACACTATGACACTAATTACAATATTGTAAAAATAAAGTTTATTTTTTTCAATTCTGTACTTCAGTGAGAAATACAGATATTAGTTGAAAAAACAAACAGTCAAAAAAACAAGTTTACATGTAGAAGTAAAGGTTTACACATTGCAGAACAATGCTTATTATGAGTGGTCCGGTATCAGATTTTTACATCTAGAGGCAGAATTATTAGACAAGAAAATTCATCACTTCTGGCAAGTAGAGATGATTCCAGAAAGTAATGCACTTTTAGGTATGTCGTGTTCGTTGGCTGTCTGACCCTCTTTAAATCCACATCACTCAGGCTGTACAGGACAATTAAACCCCATATGCATTAGCACCTGGAACAGCTTTAAGAGCTTACACCACCAATTACTGCTGTACCTCTAAAAATTACACTAGAAATAAATAATATATTGCATAGACAGAGGAACAACCATACAACAAAGCTAGTCAAGTATAACAAAATCATCCAAAAATACCTTGCACAAATGCATTTACATAGGCCTGTTTTTAGGAAATTAAGTTTTGGTAGAGCATCCAGCCTGGTCAGGACTTCCACAGATATAATTGGCCATTTTTGGAAAAGGAAAGCAATAATAGGTTAGGGAAGGCTGAAAGAATCATTTCAATTACACTGCTACAGTGGCCCAGCCCCTGTTAAATCATTAAGCCATTGTCAAGGGTGGTGGATATATTTGTAAAGCATAAACATGTTCCTTTGTGCCGGCTGCTTCTCTCTATAGAAATCTGCTGCCCTCCAGGTAAAATTAGTGGTCGGTGGCCATGTTTGTGGAGACATTTGCTGGACTCCTATTTCTGTATAGGGGTTGTGTATGTGACAAGGGACAGTGAGAACCTGGAAAGTTGGGCATGTCAAAAGGGGAAATTGATTTGACTCTATAGGTAAGTCATTTCTACTAGCAAATGAATTATGTAATTGGGTATATAGTCTTGCTATTGTGCAGTTCATGCAGTTAAATAGCCTTCTCACTAAAGCTGTATTTCAATATTTATTACTTAGTATTTAGTAAAAAAACACTTTGAAAAGATAGCTACTCTATTGGTTGCAGCAGACGTATTTATATCAATCACCTTAAAATTAAATAAAAAAGAAAAAGAAACATTGGAATGGAGTTTGCCAATTGGGTCTTCTGTTTTATTTTTAGATAAAACTCTTTGAAAAATAGCTTTTGAAAAAGCTATTGTGCAATAAAGAAATACTTGTGGTTAAAATGGTTGATGTGAAACCTGTATGTGAAAAAGGATATTCATTTGTTTGCTTTGAGGAAGAATATTTGAAGTGACTTCAGTTGTCAATCTTAGTCTTCCCTGTAGCGTCCAGATGGACTTAAATGACATTGATAGTTCAGAATGACAGATGATGCTGACAAGACTTTAGCATATGACTTATCAGGAAAAACGATCACTTTTGGTGTTACTGAACGGTAAAGTATGCTATACACTCACTGATCTCTATTTTAATTCTTAAAATATAATGAAGCTTCAGAGTTCAAATCTAATGGTGGAACGATCTACCAAATAAATTCAGAACGTATAGGCATGTTAGACTTAGCTAGAAGAAAAGTAAGACAAATGCTGACAAATAAGTTGGACAAGAACGGCGTGTGAAACTGTCCATCGAGAATAGAAGCTGTGACATCCTGTCCCAGTACATTACAGAGAGTACCATTAATGAATAACAGTGATGATCTTAATAGATGCATACCGAATGGCATCCTCCTCGCACCATATAATTCTTTACATCACATAAATAAATGGACTGTAAAAGAACTTCACAATGTATCATTATGGAGGAGTGAGCCAAAATCCCTGCTGCAGTGTGTGCAAATTTGATCATAAACAATAGGAAATGTCTGACCTATGTAACTGCAAACAAAGATGTATGTACCAAATATTAAGTTCTGTTTTTCTATTGTATCAAATACGTATTAAATGCAATAAACTGCAAATTAATTAAAAAATACAATGTTATTTTCTGGATTTTTTTCTCACAGTTGAAGTGTACCTACAATTAAAATTACAGACCTCTTCATTCTTTGTAGTTATACTTACCTTGTAGGCCCACTGTATATTCAGGCTAGAGACAGCCAAACAGGGGACAGTATTTTTTCCAATAAATGTATCCTTTCATTCTGATATTGTAACCACTTACATAAATCAAATTGTATTCAAGACATATGAGGTTTCATCTGATTCTAATGACTCATTCTTGTTGCACCATATTTTGTCAATAAGTTTATATAATAATATAACTCTGTAATGTGTTTTTGTGGCTTAAATATAGTCCAAGCTGGGTTGTGCTAAAAAGGACAATATTAATGGAGAATCGCATACAAATATAGAAAAAAACAGACACAGACATCTAAAGGCTACATCAGTTATTTTCTTAATTTTATTTTCTCAATTTTTTATTATTATTATTATACAGTGGCCACAGCTTATCATGCTTGTCATTCGTCCATCTTACACATGTACTTAATTTTTGTAGGTCCAGTTTTTATGTATAGCCTATTTTATTTTGAAGTACTTCTGTCCATTTTGACATATTTCTTTGCCAATTGCTGCTTTGATTCAGATTACCTAACTTGTTCTAGAAGCCTTAAAGGGTTTTCTGTCTGGATCATTTCTTCAGCTGATAGGGGCTGATCTCTTCCCAGGGGTGATGAAAGTGATGAAAGCAATAGCATTTTATCCATACCCTTGATTAAATGGTAAGAAATGATAGAGAGTAAAGTCTTCTTTAAATTTAAGAGATTGAGGTGAACCATGTGTGCTTTTAACTTTGATAAAATATAAACTCATAAAGAACATGTGAAAAAATCTGTGAACGTGTTATTGAACTATATGTTTTAAAATAACTTTTAATATTTAACAAGGATCTTACATTATTGGTCAACATCATTTCAGAGATATTGTAGGAATTGAATAATCCTCAAAATATTTCCTATTAACTTCTCCTGTTTCTCCTATGCTTGGATTTTGGGATGTAATTCCCTGAAGGAGGAGAATGATACATTTTACTAATTCACACAAACAATTTAAAGTAACCAACACAACTGCAACCTATGGTAGTATTCTGTTTAGTTTTTTTTATTTATGGTATACAAAATAATTCCCTAAATAACTGGTTCATATTTTATTATATGTTAAAATGAGCAATTAATATCACATTTATTGACTACATATACCTTCCTATTTAAAAGTTAACAGTCAACCCATTTTCCACAAGTTACACTTTTTTTGTCAGCTGCATAACATGAACAAGACCTTGCTCCTTTTATAGCAAGGTGCGTGTATGTTGTGCCAAGTGCATGGTGAGATGTGAAATATACGGCATGAGAAAGCCCCAGGTTATACTGCTATACAGCTGCCCGGCCAACACCAGCTCTCTGGCCCACATCTGGCCCAACACGATCCAAATACAATCATTGACCCCAATCTGGCAGCCAGACCTGGCCCTATACCATATTGAATGAAGATCCAGAGCTGGCCTGAGTCATCTGGCCCAGATCTGGCAGTCAGACTCCATCCAATTTCAGAATGAATGATGGTCCAACACTGGCCTGAGTCACCTGGTCCAGATCTTTCAAATAGATCTCAAAGTAAAGGTCTGGTTCAATCCATCTTTGACAGACAGTAACTTAAATTATGACTATTTTTATTTCAGCCACCACCATTTATAAAACTGCATTTAGACAATCTAAAAGGAAAATCTGTCGTATTGGTTTTGATCATTTATTATGTGAAACGTGTTACACATGACTGAAGAAAAAAAAGGGATAAACTGTACATCATTTATTTATTCAATTTGATAAATAAGCAAATAAATCAATTCCAGTTATTTGCCAGTTATAAGGACAAGTACCTTGTACCTAAAGTTATTGTATATTTTATAAGGCAAATCTAATATATAGGCTCAACTACAAAGTGAATGAATATGCTAAATGTATCTGATGAAATGTCAAATGATTTAGGGACAAATCCATCAATTATCATTACTGTTTAGAAATCAGTGAGTAACAGGAAAATGACTTTCCATTAATTGCAAATATTAAATTGCTGGCCAACGTTACCTGTCATGCTGCTATTTTTATTCTTGACCTGAGGGTGATTTACTGGCTAAAGTTTTCTCAAATAGTTGCTTGTTAGTGTTTTTTTACTCTTTAAGAATCATCTTTGAAATACAGTATCTAAAAAAATGTACGTTAAATAATTAATACATTGACAAAATAAGTAATATCACACACATAATAAAATACATTTAGCATTTACAAGCCTCCAATAATAATTCTCTACAAAAACCAAATTTACTACATTTGCAATGGCACAAAATTATGGCATTTCAAGGCCAAACCTGCAGATAATCGTAGATGAAGATCTGTTTACCCAGCTCTGACTGCATAGCCTGTGTGTCAGTGATTAATTTTCCTCAAGCAAAAAGAAGGCATTTACAGGACAACCAGCAGGCTGGGTGGCAGAGGCTGATAAGCAACTATCAATTTACTGCTGAGGAGTAGAGGCAAATAGAGAAAAGTTGCAACACAGAGAGATGTGAATATAGCAAATATGTATTAAGTAATAGGTACAGTATCTCACAAAAGTGAGTATATCCCTCACATTTTAAATATTGTATTATATATTTTCATGGAACAACACTTTGAAGATATGACACGTTGATAACATGTAAAGTAGTCAGTCTAGTCAACACAGAGTCATTAATGTCTATACATATGTGTTTGGGGACGATGCCATTTTGGAATACTGCCCGATGACACCGTTTCCAAAGGGAGGGAATCATGTTCTGCTTCAGTATGCCATAGTACATGTAAGCATTCATGGTTCCCTCAATTAACTGTAGCTCCCCACATTCGGCAGCACATATGCAGTCCCAAACCAAAACCTTCCCACCACCATGTTTGATTGTAGGTAAAACACACTTGTCTATTTACTCCTTACCTGGTTGCCACCACACACGCTTGACAACATCTGAACCAAATAAGTTTATCTTGGTCTCATCAGACCACAGCGCATGGTTCCAGTGATCTATGTCCTTAGTCTGCTTGTCTTTGGCAAACAGTTTTTAGGCTTTCTTGTGCATCATGTTTGAATAGGCTTCCTGGGATGACAGCCATGTAGACCAGTTCAATACAGTGTGTGGTGAATGGTCTGAGAAGGAACTGGCAGGCTGACCCCCACCATTTTACCCTCTGCAGCAATCTGCATTAAACGCTGAGTTTGTGCACTCAACTTCTTTAGTTGACGATGGTGAGGCCATTCTGAGTAGAACCTGTCCTGTTAAACCCCTGTGTGGTCTTGGCCACAGTGTTGCAGCTCACTTCCAGGGTGTTGGCATATCTTCTTATAGCCAAGGCCGTCTTTATGTAGAGCAACATATTTTTCAGATCTTCAGAGTTCTTTGCCATGAGGTGCCATGTTCAAATTCCAGTGACCAGTGTGAGATAAATTTTCACCCCTGCTCCCCATTCACACTAGACCTTGTCACATGATACCAGCGAGGAAACAATATGGCTGTTTTCACTTAGGGGTGTACTCACTTTTGTGGTTAAAAATGTTGGCATTCCATCTTATACATGTATGCTCTCTGAGTACTTTTTCAGGTACACCTTACTAGTACTGGATTACACCACAATTTGCCTTTAGTACAGAATTAACAGGGTACTGTAAACATTCCTCATTCCTTTGTCCATACCGACATGATAGCATCACACAGTTGCCTTAGAATTGTCGACTGCACATCCTTGATTCAAAACTCCCATTCTAGCCAATAATACAAGGATGTATAAAACCATACTAGTGTGATGCTTGCGCCAAATGTTGCCCCTGCCATCTTAATGTCTCAGAAGAAATTAAGATTTATTAGACCAGGAGATGTTTTTTTCCAGTCTTTTCTTGTATAATTTTGGTGATCCCATATGAATTGTAGCCTCAGTTGCCTGTTATTAGCTGAAAGCTGACACTAAGGTCTTCTGCTGCAATATTTCATCTGCTTCAAACTTTGATATATTGTGCATTCAGAGATACTCTTGGTTGTAACGAGGGATTATTTGAGTTACCGTCTATCTATAATCTTGAACCAATCTGGTCATTCTCCTCTGACCTTCAGCTCACTGGATATTATCTTTATCTTTTTTCTAACCAGTCTCTATAAACCATAGAGATGGCTGTGAGTGAAAATCCTAGTAAAGCAGCAGTTTCTGTAATACTCACACCAATTCGTCAGGCACCAGCAGCCATGCTTCACAAGTCACTTAAATAACCTTTCTTCCTCATTTTAATGTATAGTTTGAACTTCAACAGGCCATCTTGACCATGTCTACAGGGTTAGTCAAAAGACAAAGGACAAAATTTTATTTCAGACACAAAAGGGAAAATGTCATATCCGAATACCCCAGCAAGTGATGGGTGAGGGAGCCTGCTAATCTATGTCCAAAACATGGCCGCCATCTTGAAAGCAGCCATATGCTGCCACATATGAATTAAACATACACCTATTTGTATGTTTATTAAATGACTAACCTGTGTGTTTTGTTTCTGCCCTCTGTATCTCTTTACTACTATGGCTGCAACATGGTAGGAAACCTTTTTCAGTTTTGATGGCTCATGATGGTAATGTTGGCAGCTGCTGTCACTGCTGCTAGTAACCTGGCATGTTGTGTTAGCAATCATAATGCATGCATACCATGCCCAAGTCCAGCTGAACCACACAAATCACTTAGTGAGAACACATTGAATATATGAATTGAATATGTTATTGAATATAATACTAATACTAATATAATCTAATACTGTCACTTTATCAGCATTTATTGGAAATTGGGTAATTATGTTTGAAAATGTTTTTGATTCTGAATTTGTATAATTTATACACTACTTTATACACTCGGTGTCAATGATGTGTACCACGAACCCTCAATAATGGACACCCAGTTTGAAAAATCGAGTTATAAAAGGTTTTTTAATAAATACTTTTTACTTTTGAGCTTTACATATATTTAGTAGAATGCACTTTTATAGTTCTACTTGTGTAAAATATAAATGAAGCCATACTTCATATTTCCTTGAGAATGTTTTAACAGGTTAGTAGTGTTTTACTTACGTAAATAACTTCTGTACTTCTTTCAATTCAATTCATTTCAATTTTGTAGCATTTTGTAGCATTGTCTCAGCTTTACAGTAATACATTATCTAAAAAGCCAGTCCCAAGTTGAGCAAGCCTAGGATGACAGTGGCAAGGAAAAACTTCCTAAAATGGTAGGAAAAAACCTTGGGAAGAACCAAGACTCAACAGGGGACCCATCCTCCATGGGCGGCCTAGATCTTAATTAAACAAATACTAACTGTGTATTAAATCATAGGAAAATTAGTTTAAAATAAATAACAAATTATTAATAAAATTTAAATTAGTAATAGCAAAATTGTAAAAGAATCTAAATTCTAAAAGAAATATAAAAGAATACCAATGGATTAAAACGAGTCATGCATCTTGTCAAAAACTGCAAGCTTTCATAATCATTTCTGATTAGTCCCGTCTTGTGTTCTCACACTGTGAGAGATTTGTACTGCTGGTTTCATTTCTTCCCTGCTATCCTACTCAAAGAGAGAATGGTTCAATGCTCAAATGTAGCCACTAATGTGTGTATCAACATAATGTCATTTCCTGTGTTAAAAATGTTTTAGACTATAAAAGTATAATTACAAAAGTAAATCTGTATTTTATGGAATGTCAGAATAGTTCCTAATACATGCTACACCCATAATACAGAATAATGGCAGTCGGTTTAAGAGGGTTACATTTGTCCTATTTACTTTTATATTAAAGTGCTAATTTGAGGAAATGACTGGATCCATGTCCAGTCTAACTGAAAGCAGGTAAGGTCGAATGACAACAACAGTCATTTATCAGATATTGCATCAGAATTTCATTTCCAAAGCAGCTACAACTATCTAGGAATACAGCCTCAATTTAGCAAGCCTATTGCGAAAAGAAATAACCTTGCGGTGAGGAAGAAAGACTTAAAAAGGGATCTGGAGATTCAATATTTAATATGATATTTAAGGTGATTTTATATGTAACAGTCCAAAATGCAATCCAAAGTCAGAAATACTCAAAGATCAGTCAAGTGGTCAGAATAACCTCAGGTTCGCAGAACTTGCTAGATAGGTCTAGTCATCAAATTCTTAAATACTGTATTATACTCTAAATGAAATGATTGTCAGGTGAGTGTCCAAGCTACAGAAGTTCAGTTTACCGTTGGTGGTCTGGATGGATACTGTGGATATTACATTATAAAAGTTGAGATCCTGTACAAAGCTGGTTGCTGAGGGCAAACTTGCCAATCCTTAGTATACTGTAAAATTTGCTACAGTATGACAAGTACTTAGTTAGACGTTAGTTGCTATTTGAAACAAAATGTGTACTGTATATATACTATATATTCTGATCCTGCTTTTCCAGTTCTCTGTACTATACCAAGCTTTAAAAAATTATACTGAAATACGATAATCGAAATCTTCAAACTAGAAATGTGAAACAATCCACGTTCCCACAGATGACTGTGTGTTATGTTTATTGCTTTGGCAACCAGTCACTATGTAAATGAATAAGTGGTTTGGATGAAAAGCTATTCAGCACTGGATTGTTCAGTTGCTTTATTTGGGTTGTCAGTTAAAAATGATATGGGCAGTGTGAAAGAGCGTTTGTGTATTTAGCGCCTATTTAGTGAATGTGAGTAAGCAGTAAAATGAATCATACCTGGACCAGTGTTCATTCCATCAATATAATATTGTGACAATGTTTTGTAAATCATATGTTAATGGCGTTATTTTTAAGCATACATATCAAAAAATAGTAAAGCCCAGATTTGTATATACTGTTATATATA
>JAUZST010015556.1:0-10159 GCA_034779995.1 Parotocinclus haroldoi | reverse complement strand
ATTTTTTAAAATCTTTCATAATTTTTTATTATTAATTTAATTTTATTTATTTCATTTTTTCTATTTTATTATATATATATATATATATATATATATATATATTTTTTTTTTTATATTTTATTTTATTTATTTTATTAGTTTTATTTTACTTAATTTTTTTCCACCACGGTGTTAATACTTTATATTTGCATGTATGGGTTACGTTTGGGTTTTTTTTGGGGTTGATTGGAGCTGTGAAAAAATATAAATATTTTGCTAACATTTTGTTGGAATACAAAGTGGATTACAAAAAAAAATTATACATTTCATAATAATGATATTTTTTTTTATCTTTCATTTATTTATTACTATTATTATTATTATTATTATTATTAATAATTTATTTTCTATTATTTATTTGAAATTTTTTTTGGGTCACCAAGGTGTAATTCATTTATATATATATATATATTTATTATTTTTTTATTATTAATTTTTAAAAATAATTTATATTTGCATGTATGGGTTACGTTTGGGGTTTTATTTGGGGTTGATTGGAGCTGTGAAAAAATATAATCATTTTGTTATAATTGATTGTATTTTTTGTTTTCGTTTCGTGGGCATAAAAAGCCGATCACAAAAAAAAAAAATAATTATACATTTCATAATAAAAATATATTTTTCAAATCTTTCATTTATTTATTATTATTATTGCATTTTATACTATTTATTGGAATTTAATAATGGCCCAAGTTGAACGTGTGTGTTCAGAGGTGTACCACTTGGTGAGGAGGTCCAAAGCGTCTAGAGGTGCTGGATAGGATGAAAGTGTTCTGATCTCCACCGAAACCACGGAACCACTCGGGTTTTTCAGAGTAAAGTTTTTAATCTGTAAAAAACAGAGAGAGAAAGAATTGCTGGAGTTACGTTAACAATAAAAAAAAAACAAAAAACGGTGCCCTGTTCTACGGGGCCGGGGTTTGGGGGGGGGGTTCTTTGCGGTTCAAAACAACGTTTAAATACTTTAGACTGTACATACACACGCTGTCAAAAGATCAAAGAAAGCACGGAGATGTCATTTTCCGTCAATAGCCCACACACCCCTATATTAAAGGTAATTAATGAGGTGGGGCTTGGGGGTTTAAAAATGTTTTTTTTTTTTTGGTTACCTTGCTCTCATTGACCGGTGTGGCCCCAAAATCAAGAGTGGTGGAGCGGTCCGCGGAAAGCCTTGGCCACCTGTACGCAGCAAAGGGCATGTGAATGTCAAGCAGAGAAACACACAAACCATGTGATGTGTAAGAAAAAGGCAAAAGTGTGTGTGTACCTGCAGGAAGCCTCTTTAATGTGGTGCCAACGGCCGGAGAGTGTCGAAGCCAAACTGCTGTCCGTCTTCCACAGAGAGACATAAGATTCGAGTAGAAGAGACTGCTGCCACTCCAGACGCCCTACAACACACACACACACACACACACACACACAAACTACAGTTGGGCAATATCAATGGCGCAGCGTTTCTTTTCGAACAAAGCTCTGCAGCCGGGACGCCTGAAACGCGTGGATCTGGCGACCCTGGAACCCCGGACGGCTTTGTGGGAACGAGTTTGTGTTTCTTTCAATTACCTGCTCTGGAAAGGCGGAGAGGGCAAAGCTGTTCGCACTCCCGTCCCGTCTCAAAGACCGCATCCCCCGTCTAAAAAAAAAAAGAGAACGGGTACACACTGAGAGAGAGAACGAAATATTATGGTTTTAAATATTAATATAATATAATCTCCATTGCTCACTCGCCGGCCCCCCCCCACACCCCACCCCCACCCCCCGGGGTCGGTCATGGCCATACCCCTCCTCTCGGAACCGTGGTCTGGAGGGGGCCTTTGTAAAACTTACCTTTCCCTTTGAGTGCCCAATCGGTGGCGCCGCCCGGGGCGCCAGGTCATTTAATTTAATAAAAAAGATGAGTAACTGAACTCTATCATATACGAAAACTACGGACGCCAACAGACATAAATCCACATTTACATGCTTGTTCTTTTTTTTATTTTATTATTTATTTTTTTTTTTTTACTTGCTGACCTTTGCGGCGCCTGCAGAGGAGACGTGAACGCGCAGCTCCAGAGAGAAGCCCAGGCTGGTGCTGACGGTTACCGCGGCGACCGCGTCGATCGGCAGAGTTCTGTTGAGGAGGTGGAGCTTCAGCAGCTTCCAGCAGCCATAGGCCACGCCCGCCGCCTTACTCGCGTCGCCGACCTGCGGCGGGGGACACGCCCACTCCGGGTTAGCCGGTGCGGGAGAGCCGGGGAGCGCGGCTTGCCTAAGCGGCGGCGCCGGGTTTTACCTTAAAGAGGCGGCGCGAGGGCTGTGCCAGGGAGACGCCGGTGACGGCGAAGTTGAGACGGAGCGGGTTCGTGAGCCACACCTCCACCTGGTCTCCACCTTTCTGCTTCTGGACGAACTGAAACCACGCGCTGGGATCAAAGCGCCTACAGAACGAGGGGCACTTTTAGGACGGATTAACCATTTTAACCAGTACGCCAACCAGTGTCTCTTACGGTCAGGCAAACTGGCCTAACGTATCTGCGTATGTTACAATAATATTAGAGCAGCAGCTCTTAGTTATCATTCTTATATATATAATAATTATTAAATATATTATTTCATTTCATACCTGAAACAAATAGGTTGACGGTTTTCTTTTATATATATATATATATATATATATATTTTTTTTTTTTTCGGGAGATCACTTAACAGGAACGGTAACGGCGTCCGGGCGGTTGTACCTGTTTGCGTTGTGTAGCCATGGAGCTACGTGGACGCTGCCGTTCCCCAGGACCTGCAGGCTGACCTGACCGGAACATTTTGGACTTTGAGGCGTCAGAGAGCCTAAAAAAATAAAAAAAAAAAAAAAAAAAAAAAAAAGCACAAAAACAAGCAACGGAAGTGCTTACATCACTAAAAGCACGAGGAAAACGAAAACACACGGAGGTGGAGCTGGGAAAAAAAAATGACGCTTAATGGCAAATAACGCTTGGCAGAAGGAAGGGGGGGGAGGGGAGGGGAGGGGAACAAAACGAGAAGAAAAATAACAAGAAAAAAAAAAAACAACACGAAGAACAGCGCGCGTGAAATAGCAACGTCTCAGCTTCAAACTCACGCCTGCAGGACAGGGTCGCCACCCGCGTAAGGTTACTGGAGGACGCCTTCAGGGGCGTGTGGCCGATTTCCACGGAGACGTCCGTTTTGGACAAGATCTGGAGTTCCTATGGAGACACGTTTGGACGACGTCACCGTTTCACTCACTTCACTTCCTAACCGAGGAACAGTCATGGGGTCATGTGCGGGGTTGCCATGTAAACGTAGATACCAACTGCTAAGTATGGTGAGGGATCGGACTGATGGTCCTCTGCTTTTATTGACTCCCCCCCCCCCCCAAAAAAATTAATTGGAAGAACAAAATGCGACAAAACGATCGCTTTAGGTTAACCACCCCATTTGTGTGAGTGTGTGTAAGTGTGTGTGTGTGTGTGTGTGTGATGTTCCAGATGTGAGTATGAGTGTAGTAGTCCATTGTCTGTGTGCCCCCTTGCTTAAGGGGACTAAATGTCCCCACAACGATAGGAAAACCTGTTCCTAGCAGGTTAAGGTGGGTTTAAAAGATCACATCGTTACCTCACTTGTGTGCGTGTGTGTGTGTGTGCGTGTGCGTGTTGGTGTCGGCTTACCCTGACGAACAGCTGTTTGACCCCTGAGTTCAGCATGTACACTCCTATTTTTGGATCTGCAGGGGAAAACGGGCCATAATGAACATTGATTCGGATCAACAAACGGCCAAGCACACGCTATGCCGTCATCTGCCACACGGGGGCAGCAGATATTTTACATTTACAGGCATTTGGCTTAATCCGGAGCGACTTCACAACGAATGCAGTCTTACAATCCAAACCGCTGTGGGTTAAGGGCCTTGCTCAGGGACCCAACTGGGGCAGAGGTGGGATCTGAACCCTGGACCTTCTGGTCCATAGTTTGGTCCGGTACCTTAACCGCTAGGCCATCACAGTCCCACAGAGAATGGGTTGCCGCCGTCAGTAACCAGAGCGTGGATCCGAGTACGGGGGAGGGGAAAGAACCCCAACCATAACGAACGGTACGTACATGCAGAGGCCCCTGGTGGGGGAAGGACGAGCAGCACCATGATGTTCTCCAGCACGTAGGGCTTCAGTTTATCGAGGTGAGTCGGCCTCTTGCCTCTTTCAGAGAGACTGATGTGGAGCGAAAGCCGTCCTTCATCTTTCGCTCCAAAACACGAGCCCTGAGAAAAGGAAAGCCGGGACGGGGATTAGTGTGGGAATGCTAACCCTGCTAAACATTCACAGAGGAGCAGAATGAGGGCTGCACCTGCCCCGGGGGGGGATGGGGGGGGGCAGCCTGAAACACCGACCCGCCTCTCTTACAGCCTCTCGGTCCCGAAACAACAGCCCCCGGGTCAAGGAGGCAACGGCCACGTCATGGCTCGAGCCCGGCGTAACCCGAGAACACGCGTGCGCAGGCGACAACGACGGAAGACGGATTAACGGCGAGAACTTGTCGCTACACCGCATTACAGACGCAGTGAACGTGATTTATGGATAAAGCTTAAGCAGTGGTGACAGACGTCCTGCAGCAGACACATCCATCACCAAACAACACGGGGAACATTTAAGCAACAACCAGGCTTGCTCAGGATAAGGCGAACGCTCTGTAACACACCGCCAGGCAGTGGAAAGCGTCAACATCATTAGAAAACAAAACAAAAAAAAACAACAACAACAACAACAACGGGCCAAGTTTTAAAAAAAATGTTTTTAAAAAACCGTCAGGTACGCTTCAGTGCAGATGTTTTGTTTTTAATTTATTTATTTATTTATTTAAAATCATGTATAACAAGGCATTCTTAAAGTTTATTTTACGTTAAACGTACATTTTATTGATTTACTTAAAGGTTTTAGAAGTTAAAGATGGTGACTTTTTCATTTTCAAGTTTAATTCATCATAATACTTTAAGATACATTTATTTCTATTTTATTTTTAAGTTTCATATGTTTAACATTGATTTTATTTATCATCAGGTATGCTTCTGTGAACTGATTTTTATTTATTTATTTAAAATCATGTATAACAAGGCATTTTTAAAGTTTATTTTCTCTCTTTTTTTAATTTATTAAAATCATGTATGTTTCTGTGCACCGACCTATTTTATTTATTTTTTTAATCATGTATAAGAATGCATTTTTAAAGTTTATTTTATTTATTTATTTTTTTTAATCGGGTATGCTTCTGTGCACGTTTTTTAAAATTATTATTATTATTAATTTTTTTTTCAAATAATATATACCGATAGATTTTTTAAAAGTTTATTTCATTTGTTTATTTATTTATTTATTTTTTTTTTTAATAAAGGTTATTTGATTTTATGGCTTTTCAATTTATTTCAATTTATAATTCATAAGGTTTCATTCATTTATTACTTTTTTAAATGCATTTACTTCTTATTTCATTTTTTTAAGTTCATGTTTAACATTCATTTAATTTATTTATTTCATTATTTACAATTCATAAAGTTTAATTCATCATATCACTTAATAAATACATTTATTTCTTATTTTATTTTTAAATTGTTTATGTTTAAGACTGATTTTTTTATTTACTTTAAGCTATTTTTAAGTTGAAGATTTAATGACATTTTTGTATATTTCAATTTATAAATCATAAAGCTTAAGTCATTACAATACTTTTTTAATACGTTTATTTCATTTTTTAGTTTTTTTTTTTTTTTTTAAATACGTTTTTTTTTTCCCCTTTAGGTTTCTTTATGTTTAACATTCATTTTACTCATTCAATTTAAGTTTTTTTTTTTTAAAGTTAAAGGTGGTGGACTTTTTCATTTATTTTAATTTATAAAGTTTAATTCATCATAATACTTTTTAAGATACATTTATTTCTACATAAATTTTATTTACTTCAAGTTTTTTTTTAAAGTTAAAGATTATGACTTTTACATTTATTTAAACTGATCATTCATAAGGTTTATTTAATTACAGTGCTTTCTAAGTACATTTATTTCTTTTATTCTTTTATTTATTTTAATATGTCTAACATTAATTTTATTTATTTACTTTAAGTTTTAAGTTGAAGATTATCATTTATTTAAACTCATAATTCATAACGTTTAATACATTATAATACTTGCACTTTTTATTATTTTTGTTTTTTGTAATATTTAAACACTATTTTAGTTATTTACTTTAAATACATTTAACCAAAAAATATATATATATTTTTTTAATACAAATTAATTATTTTATTATTTATAAAATAATTATTTATTATTATTATTATTATTATTATTATTATTATATTATTTTAAGAATTTATTTTCTCTAAATCGAGTACAAGCCTTTGCTGCTGCTGGGGGTTTCAGTAAACCCTCCCGATGCCCTGACGGCCCGTTTCAGGATGGGCACCGAACCCCGTTGGTAAAATTTAAATAATTTACAGAATACAAAAACAACCCCAAACCTCTATGGGTTCAAGTCCAAATAAATAAGGGCACGGGTTCGAAACCCCGCCCACACGGCTCCGTTCCTCAGAGCATGAGCCATGAGATTTCCAGAGAGGAGTGCGTGCGTGCGTGTGTGTGTGTGTGTGTGCGTGCGTGCGTGTGTGTGTGTGTGTGTGCGCTGTACCTGTGGGTGAGTGTAGAGCACTTTGGGGAGACTGCACTCCAACAGCAGTCCCAGAATGGTGGTGTTTAAAGCTTCTTCCTGCGAGAAGAGAAATTATTACACGGTCATAAAATCGAGCAGCAAATCCCCCCCGAATTCCAGCTGCAAAATGTCCCGGGACCATGACACCCAGACTAAAAGAATAAAGCGATTCACTCCAGATGTGACCCCCGGCTGCTGTTCGTTTCAAATTAATTCCGATGCTTGGAAACTACTGAAAGTGGTTCATTTAGCTTAAATCTGTTATGTGTGAAAGTGCAGGAGAGAAAAAAAAAACTAAAATAACTAAAAAAAACTAAAAAAAAAACCGCAGCCTGTCTGAGCCTCGGGGGGGTTGGGGGGGGGGGAATTCCCGCTGCTCACCTTCACTTTTTTTACCCAAACACCGACCCCGTTTAACCCAGTCGGCCGAACTAAAGCACCGCTGCATCCTGTTTAACATGCAAATCGGCTCGGCGCACCGGACACGCCCACGTCCTGTGGCTTGTTTGTGCACTCGTTTATTTAGGCACGGGTAGTGATCTTAAGGTGAGCCCTTCGCCCCCTAATGGTTCGGGAATGGTTTGAGGAACATGAGCGAGTGTTCACGGGTTTTTAACCCGGCCCCCAAATTCCCAGATTCCCAAATCCGATCGAGCAAGAAGGATCCCCGGCACGGCCTTTGTGCCAGGTTCAGAGGAGAGAGAGTCTGGGTGGCACAAGGGGGATGTGCCCAAAATGATGCAGGTGGCAGCTCAGTTGAGCCTGGTGCACCCTGACGAGCTCTTCTTTCTAGTGCAGGATCACAGCAGCTATAAGCGACAGAGAGCTACCACACAAACAAGGGGCAATAAGAAGCCACAAGAGATAACCGTGAGGTCTCTCACAGGGCGGTAACTGACATTTTTAAACGCCATCTGACTTCCTGTGGTGTAGACAACGCTCGCTTTAGTTTTGCTTTTAGTACTTCGCTTTAGTTTAACAGTACAACTCATTATGAAGAGTTCTGTGTGTCTGTGTGTGTGTGTGTGTGTGTGTGTGTGTGTGCGTGTTGTTCTTGGCACCGTGTGTGAATCCTACCTGAGTTTGTGTAAGTTTAATGCTCTGTATATGGGGGAATATGAGAGCACTGTCTTTTCTTGGCACGTCCTTTAGTGAGTCTGTATCCACCCCGACCCCAAAAACCTGAAACACACACACACACACACACACACACACACACACACACACACACACACACACACACACACACACAAACAAGAGTTGTTCTGTTATTAAAGTACAACACTTTGAAATAAAAATCTAACCCCTGGACGTAAAAAAAATCCACCCTCTGCACATAAAACTCATGGAAACCCGCCATGTAAAAATCAAACCTCAAAAACTAAAAAAGTCTAACCCCAGCTTTAAAATCTAACCCCAGCTTTAAAATCTAACCCCGGCTTTAAAATCTAACCCCAGCTTTAAAATCTAACCCCAGCTTTAAAATCTAACCCCAGCTTTAAACCTCAGCAAGTAAACTCAGCACAGAAAAATCAAAACCCAACAAGTAATCACCAACCCCGGCGAATAAAAATATAAACCCAACAAGTAAAAATCAAACCCCCAGCTCGTAAAAATCTAATCCTAACAGGTAAAAATCAAACCCCAACAAGAAAAAACTCAACC
Organism: Parotocinclus haroldoi; assembly: GCA_034779995.1. NCBI lineage: Eukaryota > Metazoa > Chordata > Actinopteri > Siluriformes > Loricariidae > Parotocinclus > Parotocinclus haroldoi. The sequence continues at coordinate 1,772 of JAUZST010015556.1, read as the reverse complement.
TCAGCATATAATAATATAAACCCTAACACGTAAAATCAAACTCCCAGCTCGTAAAAATCAAACCCCAACAAGTTAAAAAAAAAAAAAAAACTCAACCCCAGCACATTAAAAAATCAAACCCAGCTCATGAAAATCAAACCCCAACAAGTAACCATCAAACCCAGCACATAAAAATCTAAACCAAGCTCATTAAAAATCAAACCCCAACAAGTAAAACTCAACCCCAGCACATAAAAAAATCAAACCCTAACATGTAAAAATCAACCCCAACAAGAAATGATCAAACCCAGCAGATAAAACTATAAACCCAACACTTAAAAATCAATCCCACAACACATAAAAATCAATCCCGGCACGTACAAATCAACCCCAACAAGTAAAACTCAACGTCAGCACATAATAATATAAACCCTAACACGTAAAAATCAAACCCCAACAGGTTTTTTTTTTAAAATCAACCCCAGCACATTAAAAATCAAACCCTAACACGTAAAAATCAAACCCCAGCACATAAAAATCAAACCCCAACAAGTAAAGATCAAACCCAGCACATAAAAATCAATTTGAAACAAGTTTTTAAAAAAATGTCTAAAACTAAAACCCCAACACATAAACCCGTTTAATCCCTCATTCAATATTCAGAAATCTGCATGGATTTCCTCCCACGTTCCAAAGACACGGATCGGGTTAATCAGCACCTTTAAAGAGCCAGTGTAAGTGTCCTGACTAGAGTGGGTTCGCGCCTCCTACCCCGTGCTGCCAGTTGCAGGCTATCCATGCTACCGAGCCCCACGACCCCGAATTGGAGGAGGAGACGCACTCACCTGGTACGTAATGACCCCGTGGGTTGAGGTGTTAATAAATAACGAGTTCTCTACGTTTCCCTCCTCTCTCGGGAGGAAAATGAGTTTAAAAGACGTCTTCCCTTTGGGCGGTATCACCTGGGACGGAATAAAGGGGAGGGGAAACAAAAAGTCTTAACACACGGTCCGTCCCCCAGCTCATAACATAATAATAATAATAATAAGAAGAAGAAGAAGAAGAAGAAGAATAATAGCACATTTCTTTATTGAACCCTGATGTGTTTTCTAAGAGCATAAAGTCACTGGAGTTCGAACATAACAAGGATTTTATCAGATCGACACCTAACACCGCACTCAGCCATGATAAAATCCCGTAACACATGATCTCTCGTGGCTTTACTGCTTCAACATCAAAGCTCCGAAACCTTCTGGATTGCTGTGATAAAAACCTGCTAGAAAATCGTCCTGCTTCCCGAGGGAAACTTCCTGCTGACCAGGTAGAGACACTTAACGTTATCCTGGTGTCCAACAAACTACTCTTAAATAACACACACACGCACACACACGCACGCACACACACACACACACACACGCGCACACACGCACGCGCACACACGCACGCACACACACGCACGCACACACACGCACGCACACACACGCACGCGCACGCACGCACACACACACACACACACACACACACACACACACACACACACACTTACCCGTCTGTGGAAGGCAGGCATGTGAAAGTGTATGCTGGATGTGATGACAGACTGCAGTGTGACTGACAGATCCGCACTGGGATTGTGTATGTAGACTGTCTCAGCTCGTGGGACACCTACAGGCCTGCACACAAACACAACACACGTCAACTCGTGTAAATTTAAACCTGTATTTCTCACACACACACACACACACACACACACACACACACACACACACACACACACACACACACACACACACACA
>JAUZST010015555.1:0-10159 GCA_034779995.1 Parotocinclus haroldoi | reverse complement strand
GGCGTGTCTCCCCAATCCCCCCCCCCCCCACCCCCCAACCGAGGTGGACAGTGAGGCGCTCTGAATTGAAATATTCTAATCACAAGTTGCTCGTTGACACCAGTTTAACATTTTGCCTTGCACTGCTACAGTCGGTGGGCCGTTCCCACCCGCCCCCCGGGGCGGGGTCGGCAGAGGGGCGCGAACGCTGGCGAGGCGACGGCAGCCTTGGCTTTAATTGCCCCGTGGGAAAAGGCGGCCCTCTCGCTCTATGCACTAAGCGTTCTCACCTTTTTTCCTCACCGCGTGTGCATGTTCTACATTTATATCTGTCGGTGTCGAGGAAAATACCCCCTCGCCGTGTTCGTGTTCGGTGTTTTAGAGGTGATGGTGTGTTCGTTCTCTCAGTGTTCTACAAGCCGACGAGAGCACCGGCTTTCACCTGATACAAAATCAGTCACGGTTTAGCGTCGAGATTGCAAAAACTCTTCCATCCCGGCCCCGTCGAGCCGTTTCTGTATCTAACCACCCCCACCACCCCCCCACGGTTCCGCTCGTCTTCCACGCCGAAACGCCGGAGCCGTCACCGGGCACGACCAAATATCCATCCCGTGTTCCTTTTATTTATTTTTTGTTTCTTTGTTTTTTTTTGCCGATGTCAGAGTTTCTGCGATTCTCGGACCCATTCGTGCGAGCGCAAGCGGGGCCTGGCAAAGATCATTTACCTCTGGTTTTGTAGGAAATGTAAATATTTTAGAGAAATAATCGTATGCGTTTTTTATTTTCCTACCTATATTGTGAGGACGGAGTCGTGCGAGAACACCGGGGTGTTTGTGGAACTTTTTGTTACGAATAAACGGTACAAAACGGGGACTCTCCGCTCTCCTTTTCTGGGGCTGCAGATCAGGATTTCAAGCACAGCGGAACCCTGGAATGGGAACCGGGGTAGGACGTTTCCGAATTTGTTCCAAGTCTGGATTTGTTTTTGTTTTATTTTATTTTAAGGCAAACAAAACCAGGCCGTTGGAACGTCCAGGCTGGTGTAAGAAAGAAGCTTTCGGGTTCCGAGCCTCTGTCGGGACAGTGGACCCGATCAAAAGCCTTTCACACACGGCCGGGGTTTTTACCCGTCCCGAAAACACGCGGGGGGGAAAAAGGTGAAGTGTTCCAACCAATCCAAATTAATCCATTCGTTTTATAGACCTTTATAGACGACCTGCTATTACGGGGTTCCGAAAAACACACACACACACTGGTATTTGAGTGAACAAACACTGCACAATGAAAGCGTTACTAATAAACCAAATACCTTTATACACCGCCTGCTCTTACATGACGTGTGCAAACGAAGACTGCGCGAGGGAAGTGTTACCAACAAACCCCTTAACTTTAGAGACGCCCAGCTTTTACAGCTCGTACAAAAGCAAACACGGCACAATGCAAGGCTCACCAATAAACCACACCCCTTTAAGCACTACCTCCTCGCGTGCACACGAACACCTCATGGTGTTCAAACAGCAACCTTGCAGATCACCTCTTTTTTGCGAGTAAACAAACAGCGCGCGTGGTGAAGCGTCACCAGCGTTCGAACCCCTCCAAAGACGAACCCGAACGTCAGCGAAAACGCTCAGCACAGCGCCCCTTAAAATCAAGCTGGGTCAGCGGCCGTCTCTCAAATCCGGAACGTGGCACCACGCGCGCGCGGCACAAACGAGAAGCCGAAGCGTAAAGATCTGCGATCCGTCGGCACTCACCTCCGAAGCGTCGGGATTCGGTTGGCGGAGTCGACCCCGCCCCAGCGCGAACACGCGGGCGTTCGTCATCCACGCGCAGCCACAAGCAACCGGATTTACTCGGGAACTTTCTGCCTATTAAATCGCGGTAGCTGCTGCTCATCCGCGTGCCTCGAGGCCGATTCGGGAGCTCCCTCCACCTGGCATCGAAGCCCCGCCCATTACCTGTCGCGCGATTCCTGTCAGGAGAGCCGAGGAGGGTCTTCAGGTCTTCAGTGGAGAAGAATCTGCAGCTTAACGAACTGTTAAGAACGTCTCACTTTAACCGTTTGATCTTTTCATGTGTAGTAGCTAAGCAACTCAAATCCGTCACCGCACCCAAGGCTCCCATCACTGACGGCACCAGGTACGTCCAGTGAAACAGGACGTGGACCAAGTGGACGTTGATACGACATCACCAAAGTCACGCGGTCGTTTATTTGAAAGGGAAAATAAAAACACTTCTAAAACACAATCCGAAAACATTTCCTTTTGGTACTGCATTTTTGCCTGCTGTTCCCTTTTCTGTCAACAGGTGTCGCCTCGGTTCACTCGAACTAATTATTCAGACCTGAGTAAGATCTACATGTGTATATAAGCAAAGACCGTTTGCCATGCTCTCCTTGTGCCCTGTCCTGGTGGTCCGTTTGTTGGTTTATTTACCATCATACTTATACTGGGGCCCATTTAGAGAGACCAGCCCCGCCGCAGACCTTCCTTCCCTAGAAGCGTGAAGAGTCGCGGCGTCAGTCGACGCCCAAGATCACGTCTCTTATCGTCCTCCTCACTTTGGTTGTAGCTCACCTGGCCCTCGTTCTGAAGCTCTTCCAATGTCTTACCGTACCTGCCCTTGGGCGTCTCTGGGTTCCACCAGTTCCCAGTCGGTCTAACGACGAGACGAGGAAGGACCGGTCGGCAGACGGCTCCCGGCCTTCCGTCGTCCAGTCAGTCTGAGAAGCCGAGAAGGACCTTGGAGGTACGAAGACGGCAGCAAACCCTGGAACTGCTCGGATCCGCGGAGCGCCGGGAGACCCGAGGAACCCGGAGACGAGGTCCAGACCCCACCAGGCTTGGCAGCCACGGCGAAATGCAGAGTGACAGAAATCAGACAAGAGTCAGACAGGGGCGTGGTTTCGGAACAAGTCATGTTTACTATGACACTAATGCAGACGGCGAGTAAAAAGGCATCGACGTCGACACGGCAACCGAGCACAGGTCAAAGAAAACAGTCCAAACACCCCGGTCGTCCCGCCGCGTGCCGGTTCTACAATCGTGATAACAACAACACACACCCTCTCACACGCACGCCCTCACACGCACGCCCTCACACGCACGCCCTCACACGCACACACAAAAACACGCGGTACAAACGGGATTCCCGGTTCCGTTTCCTCCCACGTTCATCCCTGTAGCTTTACAATCAAAAGGAAAAGGCATTTGGGGTCCCAAAAAAAAAAAAAAAAAAAAAAAAGTCCTCACAGGTCCAGGGTGGGATATGGGAAGGGGGGCGGGGGTGCTGGAGGGGGGGGGTGTGTGCTTACTTGGCATTTTGTAAAGGTGCCAAAATTGGCGCCAATTCTGGCGGCACAGCGGGAGACCCGGCTTGGACGATTAGACGTCCGGCTCGACTGTGACCGCCAACTGGGATTCGAACCCAGGTTCTTCTCGTAGATCACACGCCAGCCCCCCCCCCCCCGAACCAGGACACCACGGTGCCCGATTGCACCCCCTTAATTAAGACACTTTCGTGACTCCGGTCCCCAGACACGCCCGGGCACGGCCCACGGTTACGGGTACCGTCTTTCGGTTTGCAAACCGGCTCGTTTGGAGTCGCTCTGCCTTTAGGGCCGTTCGCCCCCGGAACGGAACGCAGAAAGGGGGTCAGCGAGGGCGGTCCTGGAGCCTAGGTAACGTTAAGGTAGGCGGCGCGCCAGGTAAGCAACCTGCGAAGGATTTTGCACTAAAAGGTCCGAAAAAAAAATTTTTTGGAACCAGTAACAATCTCCCAACCGAAGAACGTTTCCGTCTTCGGGCTCCCGACAGGGCGTCATGGCAACGAGACAGGAATCCCGCGGTCAGCTCTTACGTTTAGCTTATCAAGAATTCGAAGTTCTTCGGCCGTACCGACAGGCGGATTTCAAATACTGCTCAAGTTGTACAAAGACATAAATTAAAGAAACGAACGTGGGTTATGATACAGGCTGCTGTACGCCATACAAAAAAAAAAGGCCAAACAAAACAGGCAAACGGAACAGAGAAAAAAAAAGAACAACGCTATCAGCAAACATAGCCCTGAGATTTCACATCATCGTCATCATCATAACCATCATAATCATCATCATCATCATCGTCGTCGTAACATCCTCTCCAAAGAGCTCGAAAGGCACAAAAGGAAACCCCCGGGATCGCCCAGACCACACGGGTTTCAAACTCGTCCCGACCCGCCACCGTCGGAAAGCTCCGTTCCAGAGACGTGCGTTACCGTGGGAACCGGGCAGGAAACGGGAGGAGGGTTTTTCTTGTTTTTGTGTCGTCGTCGTCGTCGTTTATTTTCCTTTGTCGAAACGAGGCAGTGATACGACGGTCAGGAACGTTGATCCCACGCCGGACTTTTCGTGTTTACAGGGAAAGAGCAGACGGGTGTTTGAACCCGAAACCCCGAGGACAGGTAGTTCCACCGTTTCGCCATGGCCCCGACTTTGACTCGGGGAATCCCATAACGAGCCCGTACGCAGGGCCACTTTAGAGACACCAATTAACCTAACGTCTTTGGACTGCGGGAGGAAACCAGAGCACAGCCACGCCGACACGGGGCGGACATGCGGATCCCACGCTGAAAGGACCCAGGCCGCCCGGCCCTGGGATCGAACCCGGGACCTTCCCCCGTGCCGCCCCACGGAGCGCTATGTGGTGCAGCGCTCTCCCGGACTCGGATGAGGAAGTCGGCAGTGCGTGACGCGCACGATACCTTTATTTACACGCGTAAATATATTGGATCAACTCGTCAAGGTTCTGTCGCGAACACGCTACGTTTGGGCCAACGTGAAGCGGGGAGGACCTGCTCACGAACTTCAGGCTCAGCTTTTAATCTCCATAACGATAAGATTTTTCCCCCAAACGTTTCTTACGCACGATATATATATATATATATATATAAAAAGGAGCATGTACACGGGTCGGGTCACGGGGCGCGCTGCCGAGCGTTCCTTTGGTCCGGAGGTCAGTTCGTTTGCGGTTGAAAGAGTCTCGTGGGGGGTGGGGTTGGGGGTGTATGGGAGGAATTCACAGCCCCCGCCCCGACTGCACAACACTGATATGCGAATACTGCTGAGACGAGGAACGAAAGACACAAAGGCGGCTGAGCGGTCCAATTTGCGCCTTCAAGCGTGTGCAAGTCGGTGTTTAAAAAATAAAAATAAAAATAAAAATTAAAAAAATGCTACAACTCAAACTCCACCCCCCCTCCGCCAAATCACCACCCGACTCCACCTCCTCCGGGGTCCCTTGCCCTGAACGTGGAGCTCCGTCCGCTCCTGCCCTGTCCGCGCCTCAGGTGCATCTCCTCTCGGCTGGCTTTTTCACTCGCTGTCCGTGTCCAGCTCGGTGTCGGACCACTCGACCGGCGCCAGGCGGCCCGTCTGCTGGGCGTACTCGATGACGGCTCGGTAGCAGAAGTAGTACTGGTCCCACGTCTGGATGCTGAAGGCGCGCTGGCCGCGCATGCGCCGCACCGTCTGCTTCACGTCCACCGTCCCGACGTCCTCGAGGCGCGACAGGCAGATGTCCAGCGTGCAGAACGTACCTGAGACGGGGCAGGAGGGGTAAGACGTGAGCTAAAATAGAGTCGGGCTTGGATACAGATATTATGTCACCGGTTCGGGTAAGTTAACTGGCGTGTAACAGCGGTTTATTAACTGGGGTATGGTAGCTAACGCTGGTGTCCGATCAACTCAGGAGCAGCTCCTTTTCCTTGCGGCCTTTTCATATTTCACTAGAACGGCCATGTTATTAAGAAACAACAAGAAAGAAAGCAAGCGTGTCTTGTCCAAATGCCTTAATAAAATAAATTAAAAAATTTTTTAAAAAGGCGGAAAACCGGGCGACCGACGGTGACCCGATTCTGAAAACAGAGGTTCACATACTTTACGCATATTAGGGTTGTCTTGCCGCTCATTTAACTGGGGGGGTCTTTGACTACCTTTCGGACTTATAACGTGCCATAGGCGAAATCTACGGCGAAACCTGCAAAGTTGTTTAAAAAAAAAAAAAATAAAAAAAACACAAAGATGGAGGGGGTCACAAACTTTTAAGCACGTCTGTGCGAATCACTTGAATCCCCCCCCCCCCCCCACAATAACAAAAACGAGAGCCGAGACGCCCGCTTTGGCACCGATGCGGTGCGGGAATAAGGTGGCTGAACGACAGTTTGCCTCTACCTGCATCTTCCACTTCGCTGCCCGTAAAGAGCTGAACTGCGGATCGACACCGGGATTCGTTTGAACAAATCCGAAACCTACCTGTCCTCCCGATCCCGGCGCTGCAGTGGACCACTATGGGCGGGCCCCCGGGCGGTCCCGTCCAGTCGGGGTACAACGTTTGCAACGCAAAGTCCTGCCTCTGCTTCACCTGCGCCCGGAAGTACAACATGGCCGACGCCGACTTTGGGACTCCGAAATCCGGCCAGCTCATGTACAGGTAATGAGAGACCTCCCGACACTCACCGGTCTGCGTGGGCGCGAGAGGAAAAGGTCGTCGTCACATTCAATAGGAGGCATTTCGTCCCGAGGGGTAAAGTTTTGAACAAACGGAGAAGAATAAATAAATAAAAAAATAAATAAATAAATAAATAAATCCCCCGGAACGACAGATTGTTCCACGATTCGGAGCGGTCTTGCCTGTTAAAACCGTCGTTTTCATCGTCGGCCATCTTTCTGGGTGTCGGTTGTTGAAGGCTGTCGCTATGATACGGCAGGCATCCTTATGTATCATAGCAACAGACTTGAACAAAGGACACCCGGAGAGATCGGAAACGTCCACGGTGCAGCACGGGAGCCGTCCTGAGACTTCTGACTCGCCCCGTAGATGAAACCACGTCGAGATTTTTTTTTTTTTTAACTTCAACCTAATCGATTTAAAGGGCAAGAAAAGAGCTTGACGTAAAAATGCTTAGAGATTTTCTTCGCCCCCATCCCCTCCCCCCTCCCCCCTCCGGAAAGGGGACGTGGATTCGAGAGGCAAGCGGCGGCCGGCCCCAACGACCCGCCCTGTGAATACGACGTTCAGTAACAGCTCCCCTAGGGGCGCAACAAGGCCCAAAGCGACGTACCTGGCTGTTATAGAGCTCCAGGTGGGACAGTTTGAAATCCTGAAACACGGCTATGTGGACGTTCTTCACCAGGAAGTAGCCGTACTCCTCGGTGCGACCCGCCTCCGGGGGCCAGTACTGCCCGCACTTCACCCTGCCCCGCTCCACCACCCTGGGCGACAAAAGGCCATTAGGGTAAACTCGCAAGGCAGCCCGTCCGTACGCAAGAGACGCCGATCAATCCAAACTCGTTGTCGGTTACCTTGTCGTCATGACGACGATCAGCACCATTTGCTCCCACACCATTCGCCAGAAATCGCAAAACGTTTTAGGTAAAGGCCCTGAAAAAAAAAGAACAACAACAACAACAACAACAACAATACGACGATTAAAATCATATACAACACCAGACTGCTGATCCAACGGTACTGTGCAAAAGTCTAAGGCCACCTTTCGATTCGTTTTTTATTTATTTATTTATTTTTTTAAAAATAAAATTCATAGCGAACGACTGGACAAACCTGATCTTCTGATCTTCATTCCAATCTTTGTGAGCTTTCGCCCATCAGCCCCCCCCCCCCCAAAAAAATGCATTCAAACTGCTTTTGGGTGCATAAGGGTCAACCTGGCAACCCGACGAAGGTGCCAGATGCTGCTTTTGCTCGAGCGTTGGGATTTTTTCCTCCCACTTTATATGATAGATAGATATATAGATAGATAAAGATATATTATTGTATTAGCAATCGACCACAAATACATTACTCAGTCTCTTTATTAGAAAACGCAGCCGATTTGTGTCCGGTATTACAAAAAAGAGACAGAGAGAGACAGAGAGAGACAGAGAGAGACAGAGAGAGACAGAGAGAGACAGAGACAGAGAGAGAGAGAGAGAGAGACAGACAGAGACAGACAGAGACAGACAGACAGACAGAGAGAGAGAGACAGAGAGACAGACATACAGAGACAGACAGAGACAGACAGAGACAGATCAATGCACAGATAGTGTTAGTCGTCCTCTAATCCATCAGTGTACACAGGGTGCTGCCTACAGGATACTGGTGGCTGGAGATTTTTAACAGATAAGCCATTTTCAGTCCAGCATAAAAACTCCAGCAACACTGCTATGTCTGATCCACTCATACCAGTACAACAAACTCTAAGGAATCACCACCACATTGCAGGGCTGAGAATGATCCACCACCAAAATAGTACCTGATCTGCGTGGACCCTGACCAATAGAAAGCAGAACAGAGTAAAAGGGGCAAACAAAGCATGCAGAGAAATAGATGGATTGCCGTCTATAATTATGGAAATATACAATGCAAAAAAAAAAAGTTCTCACGGAGTGTAATTTTGTGGTTAAGTTAAAAACAAACATAAACAACTTTATCAATCCAATATATTCAGGACTCTTTCAATGAAAAAAAGCACGTTTTTACTGAATATCTTAAGTTAAAACAATAATGGCGTTTTGTACTGCATAGGTTTAATATGCTAACCCAACATGAAAAATGCCCCATATCTCTGCAGTGCCTTCTGAACGGGTCGGATGTCATATGCAGACATGATTTGCTCTGTCTGTAGAAAGGGAGACCGTTCAGAAGTTCAGTTGTAAGCAGGTTGGCTGGTGCATTTTGATATGCGTTCTGTGGAACTGTGGGTCTCTGGGTGTATTCTACCCTATTACATCCAGTTGTGCCAAGGATGGGGTTGAGAGTCTCAGTGCTTTAGGGGTGGGGTCTTGGTCTGTTGCAGATCTGCTGATTTGTTCATGTCATGTGACACTAACCAGGGGTGCTCCACGCTACATCCATCCACTTTCCTATCCACATACTCCTTGGTCAGGGTTGTGGAGAAGCCAATGGTTAACCAGTGGCACAGAGCACAAGGCTATTCTTTGAACTGCAGGAGAAAACTGGAGTTCCCAGAGTAAACTCATATGGACATGGGGAGTCAGCAAAGAAAAAAATCCAGCTCCACCTAGAATCAAACCCAGGATCTTCTTGCTGTGAGCTAGTTTCTGTAAGGCGGTCTGGTCACATGACAGCCACAAACCAAAACTCAGCCCTTGGTTAAACGGAAATTAATTTGGTGTAATTCACACACATGGTGGAAGCTGTACTGAGCACAATTCAAGGGTGCGAGCAGACCCATCTGAACGAAGATGTCATGAAAATTAAGATTGCTGGACTACAGGAAACCTGGAGGAACTAAAAAACCCATTGCTCTTTGCAATAATGTCAGGACCAAAACACAAACAAAAGATAAAACCAAAGGCAAATCTGTAAAGTACAGACCAGGAAACCCTACAGTACTGAACTATAAATTGTGTCAGTAAGCCACTGGGACAGTGGTGCCAGGAACTGAAATTCAACTTGTAAACGACAGACTTCGCCTTAAGAGGCGGAATACAAACCAGAGATGCTCAACATTAAGACCTGTTCTGGTTGGTAACTCTTAAGTTGAGGTCTGTCGTTTACAAAGTTGCATTTAGATTCCTGGCGCCACTGTCCCAGATATTCCCTGACACCATGTATATTTCAGTAGTGTATGGTTTCCTGGTACCTGTGTAACGTCCAGGCTATACAATCTATCACTGGCCATTAGTATTAACTGTGTATTTGTATTTTATTTCCAAACTACAGTATTTACATAGAAAACCTTTACACCAGCAAACTAAATTTACAGACTGACCTCGATGCATGGATTGCTGTCCACATTCCGAACCTTTCCTCTGCTTGAACTGGTAGTCATCCTTCAAACACATCTGTAAATGGTGAACTGCAACAGACGAGCCCCAGTCAAACAAAGCATATCTAAAACAGTTGTAGATTAGTATACCCAGTGTCATTTTGTATTGTGCAAATAAAGTGCTTCTGTAAACATATAGAGATGAAACCAGATGATTTACACATTTGAATGTAACCAGTGAAAAGCTGATTGCAACCTTTGCTGGAAATACAATAAACACAAGCATTAATATATCAAGGGCCTTAGGAAATCAACGAAGATATTGTGGTAAATGTAAACAGAATTACTTACCACAGTTTGATTAATAGCATGCAGTGGTCGTTATTATTGTTATTATTGCTATTATTAATAA
>JAUZST010015554.1:0-34646 GCA_034779995.1 Parotocinclus haroldoi | reverse complement strand
ATATATATCTGTGTGTGTGGGTATATGTATATGTATGTGTATATATGTATGTTTGTATGTATGTATAATACATATATATATATATATATACACACACAGCTTAGAAAAATGAAGGTACAGTATATTAGTCTTTCAATAGTCTTGGGTGACCATACACCCCACAGAACAGTCACTGTGGGGGCACTCTCGTCCAGATAACATTCTTCTGTTCACCCCCCATAAATATCTCACTTGTTACTCAAACACCATAACTGAGTTTATATATCATTTGTGTAATCAAACAACTTTCTTTGAATTTTCACTTTCTTTCCCGATGATCTTGTTTAATACAATCATGCGCTTATTTTGCAATCACTTCATATTCCTTTTAAAATATCTCCTAAGTTTTGTGAGCAGTGTATATGAGGATAAAAATAAAAAGATTATATTTATTTAAAAAAAACTATATTAAATAACGATCAACAATGTCTCTTTGCTTGCAATAAATACATACTGTAATATCAACGTGAATACTTCTACAACTGGAGTAAATAATTTTTTTACGAATCTCTTTACTTACAGTAATCAGATAATCCACTAACCAGTAAATTTGTTCGTCGCTAATTGCCACTATATTAATAAACCCAGTATTGTTATTGCACTTATTGTATTTAAGTAATAATATTATTCTGGCGTGAAGGGAGTAGCGTGAGAAATGTCGGTAAGAAGAAAAAAAACAAGTTAAACTGCATTAAAATAAACCCTTTTGTTAAAAGAGGCGTCACCACTATTCACTAGAGTTGTTTTATCCACCTGTATTCCCACGAGTTCTGGAACGCAAGATAGTATTGAGTGGAAACACTCAGAACCAATCAGTAACCCGAAGAGTGTAACCTGACCAATCGTAGCGAGGGAGGCGGTCTTAATAAACCACAAAACGGGTAGAATACGTAGGTTAACAATACTAGCCAGTGATGCTACATATATGTCTAACTAGCAACAAATCCCTAACAGTTGCTGTTATTGACATATAGACGATGTAAAAGGAATTTGAAACAAAGAAACCGTATAATTGTACGCCTTGATCTGTGTGTGTCAATTACCTGCGTCGTTTGAATCCATTTCCAAAACGTAATTGAGAGGACTTCAGTAATGTAACGCGCTCCGCTAAAACCGGATTAACAAAACGCTGGAGAAAACAAACGCTCTAGTGTTAAAAGGAGATTATAGCGCCATCTACAGTCCCAGCGGAACATCTGGAGGATAGCCACCACCAAATGAATCATCTTTTTAAACATTGGTTATTAATGACATTATTTTAAATGTTTGAGAACAATCAGCATAAAGACTGACATTATTAGTCAGATATTTATTAATCCTTTGCTCTTTACTGGCGCATTAATGTTGTGGATCAATCGCCTGCAAATTCAAATTCAAATCGTTTTTCTTATTAAACCCATGTAATAATTGGGGTAACAGAAAAGTAGTTACAAAGTTTATTGAATATTTCTCTCTCTCTCTCTCTCTCATCATAACACATCAACTTTTATGTTTAATTGACGTCATTAGACCACCGTTTAACTGGTCAGTTCTTTTGGTTAAATGCTTCTCTTCTTTTAGTGTTCTTGACTCTGTTACAATAGAATAGAATAGAATAGAATAGAATGCCTTTATTGTCACTATACACATGTACGATGAGATTAAAAACCACTTCCTTCGCAGAGCAAAACGTACATAAATATAACACTAGATATAAAAAGGTGCAGAATGTTGCAGAAAGATTGAGGTCCTATATACAATTAAAAATATATATCTGAATGTTAAGAACAGTTATAGCACATTACCTAGATATTACACTAGACATTAAGGAGTTTTGATGTTTCACAGTATACAGATATTGCACAGTAATGCAGATTAGCAGCGTTGTCACGTATAGCACACATTTTCTGAGCAGCCATTGTCTCTCACAACTTCCATTCACCCCTTTATTCTTCATACCATTATTCCATACTCATTAAAGAATGCTTAAAAATACTCTATTGCCCAATTACTATGCTGATTATACAGGGTCAAAAAGCCACAGGACCTGTCATGTGCTGCGTTGTTAACTTTTTGCAAAGTGCTGTGTGAAGTTGGCGATCTTTCTGGGCGTTGATTTGTTTACGGGTGTCTGTATGTAAAAAAAGAAGCGGAGGGTGAAAGCTGTTCATATGCTTCCTGTGCAAAATAGAATGAAAAAAGTCACTGCAGGGGAAAAAGCTTTCTCATACTTGGTCCCCCAGCTATGGAATAAAGTTCTCACTTTGAGATTCAGTCAATGTTCAGACACTCTCCAAATGTTTAAGTCTAGGCTTTAGGTTAGATTTAAACTATGACGCATGGCTCAGGTCGGCTCTTGCCTCTTGGCTGCATTAACTTCTGGTTCTTCCCCTTTAGCGATGCTGCTATAGTTAATGCTGCCGGAGTTCCATGCTGCACCTGGCATCAGTGATTGATAATAGACTCTGTGCTCCTAACTCATAAGTAACTACATTTTCTCTTTTCTCTCCGTGCTGATGTTCCGGTACCAGTTCCAGCACCACACACTTAGATGTTCCTCTACCTCAGCATCACTCTACTGGTCTTCATCAACTATACCCAGTCTAATCAGAGTGCAGGAACTCCCTCCATCATTTGGACATTAGGAGACGATGTGCCCACAAGAAATTCCCACTGAGGACTTATTTTAAATCTGCTTTGTTATTTATTTTATTACTAATTTAAGTTTTATTATTGATTTAAATTATATTATTTGCCTTAATACTTTTAAGTAATTATTCATTTAACATCTAGGCCAGTCTTGTTTTTTTCCAAAAGTTCCTTCCTTCTTCCTTCTACTTTCAGGACGTTTTACCTTGCCACTAGGCTTGTTGAATTTGGGCTCGGCCTTTTACAATAATATAGGGTTGTAAAGCTGCTTTGAGACAATGCTCCGTTGTTAAAAGCGCTATAGAAATAAATTTGGAATTGAACTGAATTGAATATGCACAGAAGAATTCAACACAAACACAAACAGAGGAAGGTGGATACCTGCAGATATTTCGGCAGTATACACGAATGACCACTATAAATAATGCGACCGAATCATACCAGTCACCAGTGGCATGGTGTTTAGTGGCATATCCACTAAACCCACAATAGCTGAGTTAAATGTGTGACTTCATCCATATTTAATGATCAATTAACGCAGCTGCACAATGGCCGAATAAACAGTACGCAATTAAAGTCTCTATTTGCTACTCCTGCTCACAATCTGCAAATGCACAGTTGTGTCTGTATCATCATGATACCTTTAAGTTCGCACTAAATTCATAGTATTAACGCTAGTATTAACCCTCCTGCGACTCTCTTTGTGCAGTTGATTAGGATTTAAATCATATTCAGGCTCCTGCACCCGTTCAGCGTTTGCTGTAACGTGACTCCTGGGTGAGGCGTCACCCCTCATTCTCACTGGCTCTCCCCTGACCGGCAGCCTGCATTCACGTCCAAAAAGAGCCTGCTATTCAGGGCAATGAAAACGATGAAATGCTGCCATTATAATGGGGACACAGAGGGACACCCGATCCACCTGCATCTCCCTGAGTCCCCATTGTGCCATGCATTTCATATCTGAAATATCTGCTTGCACCGCCACTGGATTACGAACGAAACATTCACAGACTAACAGTATTACAGACGAACTCTCTAACTGAATTGTATTAGAGACTAACACTGGCTCTCAGGTGGCTTGTGCTAAAGGGAATGGGAAACAAGCAGACCATTTTTACTCCTCAGCAACTGGATGCCTATCAGGTTAGTCCCATTTTTCCAGCATCAGAACTAAACTAAAGAACTACCTGTTTCTTCACATCATTCCCAGTATATGATGTACATGGGTGTCTGTTGCTAAGTAGCTAAAAAAAAAAAAAGAACATTAGCATGATTGGAAACATTTTCTTAACAAGATTTTTGACTTAATTGCTGGATCTCTTTTGAGTCAAGGCTACATCCATTTGAATAGATTTCCACTTTGACTTACAGGACTGTACATACTTCACCAGGAAAGAAATATTAAGGTAATTGTATGATTTATTTATCAACGCAATCATTATCAGACATCTGTATTTCATCTACGTCAGATTTAGCCTAAAAATCGTTGACACATTCTTACCGTATGGCTTGGTGTCACACCCACCTACATATCCGTGCAATGCTTTAAGCAGGTCCAGATGTGAAAGTCACTATTAGGTCCCATGGCAATGGATGTCTGAGAAATACTAACATGTGTGTGTGTGTGTGTGTGTGCACGATTTGAATACAATGTGGGGAAAACTAGATCTGAAAGAGATCAAATGAATTAGCTTTTAAACTGATTCTTGCCATGTTTATAATACTGCATGCCAAGATAATATGTAATGCTTCAAATCTGATAAGCGAGCAAAACGTTTGTATGGTTACAGTCACTAGGTTACATAACAAAGCAACAGAGCACAACCATCTGTTTCTCTACATGCTTTGTTTGTCCCCTTTACTCTGTTCGCTAATGCTCAAGATCCCCACAGTTCAGCTCACAGCGCATCTCTTTGGACTGTGGGAGGAAACCGGAGTACCCCGAGTAAACCTTCTCGTTGTGATGCAGCAGTGCTAGCCACCGAGTCACAGTTCAGGTAGTATTTGGATGGTGGATCGTTCTCAGCTCTGCCGTGACACTGCTGTGGAGGTTTGCATGGTGTTAGTTATTATGTGTTGCACTGTTGCAAGTACAGTAGATCATATACTGCAGTGCTTTTAGAGATTTAAACCACCTCCCCCAGCCAAACATGTCCAGCCACCAGCATCATGTGAAGCACTGATAAAGGATTAGACTCGCACACATTTAGCAACAACAGATTAACTCTACACGGTGGAGCAAAAAAAAAGTGAATGTCTGTAATAAGTGGACACTGAGAGAACGCAGTGTTTAAAAACTCCCGTGCCAATCGTATCTGAACGACACACGCTAACACACCACCACCTCATCAAAGTCACTGTAATGCTGAGGAAGATCCACCACCCAAAAAGTGCCTGATCTGTGCAGGCGTTGAGAACAGAGTAAATCGTACTAGCAAAGTACGTAGAGAAACAGAGGGACTACAGACTGTAATTGTAGAACTACAAAGTGCAGTGACCACTAAAACGTAAATGAAGAATAAGCGGAATATAAATGGAAATGCCTCAGACAGTATTGTGGAGCGAAGAAACAGTTTTGATAAATATACAAAATATATCAATACGGAAAACCATGCAGTATCTTGGCTATTTAGTTAATACCGGTACACTACAGTGTGCCATATTCATTCATTCATTCATTCACTTCCATAGCCACATGATCCTGGACAGGGTTGTGGGAGAGCCGGTGTCTAGCCAGCAGCAATGGGGCACAAGGCAGGACCAACCCTAGACAGGGTGCCAATCCGTCGTAGGGCACGGCTACAGATTAGATAGTATACAAGTAGATAGATTTCAAATATTCTTTGGTGTCCAAATCGCATAACGTTCATTTTCACATGTACGTGTATCACTCACCCCTAATCTATACCAGTCAGACCTGTACTGTATGAAATACAGTATAATCTATAGAAATAATATATATTATTATTGAGTGATTAGTATTATTACTCTTGCCACATCTCCCACTTCTTTTTTCCTAAAACCAAAGAATCAATGATTCGAATTATTACTAATATTTTCATTTCCCCTACGCCAGACTCTTTCACAGATATCATGATTTGGCCCCACAGCTTGTTCCACTTGACTACACAAACCAGCCAGATGTGCGTCTGCCCTATGAGCTGATTGGCAGCATGCCAGAGCTGAAGGTACAGTATACAGGCCTCCTGATGCCCTAACAGTACACGCAGTGCCACTGGCTCTGTGTTCCTTATCAATTATGAATCGACTACTAATTGATCACAGCCTTGGAGAGGTCGCGTGTCATCAGATCCTCCCGAACTTGAGAAAGCAATGACTTATAGACTTCGTCAAAGTGCGAGTCCATTACACGCCCCTTCACAGGCCATTATTTGCGATGATCAGTAAACCATCTGTTAGCGCCGATTACCCCAATGATCACATTAGACAAACTGCAGCTCACGAGGATTAAGGATTATTTCATGTAATTTTACATGCAAAAGTATGGAACCTTTAGGAATTCCCTAAGATCTGTTTCTATGAATCATTACCATGGTCAAGAACTTCAAAGGGAGGTTAAAGATGCATGAAGTGGTAATGGGTGGTAATCAGTATTAGATTACATTAACAGCATTTAGCAGACGCCGTTATCCAGAGCGACTTTACAACTGATCACAGATTACAGTCTTACCATTCAAGCAATGGTGGGTTCAAACAAAGGGCCTTGCTTAAGGACCCAACTGTGGCAGCTTGGCAGAGGTGGGATTTGAACCCTGGAACCCTCAGGTCCACAGTCCAGTACCGTAATCCCGAATGCACTGCTGCTTCCGAGCTTCTTGCAAACTAAAAGAACTGGGTTACTGGTTTTCATGTTCGCCAAATGGGAGCCACACTGAGTAGTCATTCAAAGGCGAAGATCATTTTATTGTAGAAGTAAAATCAAGTGTAGCTCCTGCTCAGTTGGTGTGAAAGCCTTTAGCGATGCCAATCCTGATGTTAAGAGTCAGGGACCACCTGGAGCGGTGTCCCATACAGGGCATGCTTACACCTGTGCTCTCACACCCACACCCTCTTGCAGACTTGACCAGGAAAACAGGGGTCAAAACCAAATGAATAAATAATCAGACACTGAAGTGTGGCATTTTTTCGGTTGGTGTCTTTTTCAGGATAACCCTTTCAGGCAGAGGATTGCTGAGGTCTTTTCAGAGGATGGAGAAGGAAACATGACCTTAGATGATTTCCTGGACATGTTCTCAGTCCTGAGTGAAATGGCACCGAGGGATCTTAAGGCCTACTATGCCTTCAAAATCTACGGTCAGTCTCAGTGCCGTGGGTAATTATAAAGATCGAGACATGGGCATCAAAGTTTTTACATTAAATGGCAAAAATCTTGTTTTTCAAGTGTATACTTGATTTATTAAAGTACCCAACAAGTAGAAAGCGGATTTCTTTATAGATGCTATACTTATTATACTTAATTACATAATATACAGCCTAAATTATTATTAATTATTATGATTATATTATAGTCTGGGTTAAACAAAGGCAATGTCATTTTTGGAAGCAAATGATGACGATAATTGTGTTTTTTCTCTTACCTTAATATATAAGTCAACTAAAATATCCAACAAGAACAACAACAACAACATAATAATAATAATAATAATAATAATAATAATAATAATAATTTGTAGCCGTGGTAAAGTGAGTGGGTGAAAATGCACACAATGTCAGAAAATTCCAAATAAAACCAGTTTATTGATTGGATCCTGTTAACGAGTGCAGACTTTATTTAGCCTTGTCGATAAAGGACTGAATTATTCTGTTTGAATGGACTGTTTCTATTCAATAACAACAGAAAAAATGTCCTTTTATATGGAATGTAACCTCAGACACATTGGACTCGTTGGAGCCGTTAGCTGGTCTCAACAATTTCAGAGTCCACCTTACCCCGAGACCGAGGTTGAGACAAGACTAAGGCTGCTCATTTGTTGCCTCGAGATTGAGACTGAACATTAATAGATACATTTACATTTATGTCATTTTAGCAGACGTCCTTATCCATAGTCCAGGACCTTAACCACCAGGCCACCACAGATAAAGTAGGTAGTACTGAAAGCTTTTGCACTAGAGTGGCAGCTTTATAGACAGTCTATGGACAGGGTGAAAACTATCATATTGGAGAGTGAATAAAAGATTACGAGGTCCAAAACATGACTTTATTCCTGCGTTATTTTCCAAAAAAGTTGGCGTCGTAAAGCATTTACCACTTTGTAATGTTGACATTCATTTCTTCCACACGCAAAAGACTTGGTACAGCAGATACTAAGCGATTTAGTGTTTCAGGTGTTATTTGGTCCATTCTTCCAGCAAACAAGCCTTAAGATGTTTCACGTTTGTGGATACTGCTTTTAAACTGCATTGTGACATCTGTGGATATCACCTGTTTGAAATCACATCCCACCCTTTTTTAAAATGTATTGCAAGCCTGAAATGCTGGAATTTAAAGTTGAATAGACAAAAGATGAAATATCTCAGCGTCACACTGTCTGTAATTAAATAAAAGTCACTCAGAGTCAGAAACACAATATTTTAGATTCTATTTGAATTTTCCAAACCGTCCAAATGTTGCTTGAGTTCTCTTCTTATAAGCTCTAGAACATTTTCTTACCTAATACAAGTTGGCTCTCTCCATCGACACTTTCTATCAGATTTTTGGATTTCCTGTATATACAATTTTACAGTAGTGAGGTCTTCTCATAAGTTTAGGAAGGTCCTTCCCAGAGCACCTTCTTAACAGGTTTCTAGAACTGGGGACACATCATTGTTATGGTGGTCCTACCCACAAGCACTTTTCCCCACAGGTTCTAGAACATATTGTGCCATATAAAGTATGGTAGTACCAAGTATGGCATGGTAATGCAGGTACTCTCGTCACTACAACTTTTTGTCCTAATGATCAGGGATTCTGAGATCAGGGATCAGGACTTTTTCTCCTTCTGCAAAGTTCTACCTCCTTCTATGTATAAAGTGCTGACTGAACAATGAACCTAACCATTGTTTACCTTCTAGTTTTCTACAATCCACGTTTACATACCGTATAGGAACTAAAGAAGGTGTGGAAATTGAATGAAAACGAATAATGAAATATTAAAACACAAAGTATCCAATTCTCAGTACACACACACACACACACAATACATACAGCAGAGGCCACAGGGTGCTCTATTTGTTATCTCCCCATACCCATTTGCCATTAAATGTGATAAGGACGTGTTTAGGACAACTATAGGTCACATACGTTAACCTGTAGAGGAGCAGAGATCATCAGTTACTATTGTTTCGATCCGGTACATGCCAGCTGACAGAGCTTTAGGGAATGGTGTAAATAATGTAAGAGTTCATTAGAGCACGGTCGATTCCTGAACAAGGCATTCTAATTAAATATTAGACAATATCAGATTAACGCATTTCACATTAGCACATGCTCCTCGGTCTACAGGGTTCGAGAGAAAGTTTTCATTTATTATTTATAGTCAGTAAACAAAGGGAGCTCTGCTACGGGGACGACTGAAACAAATATCCAAGACCAGTTATTCATTCCACCTAAAGAAACGGTTCAAACAAGAGGTAGAACAAAAAAAAAAAAAGAAAAATTGCAAAACCAATGATGCTTATACAGCTAACCAGCAATTAGAGGGAAAGTAAAGAGTACAGATCAGCCACTCATTATTAGGTATACGCCTTCATTCTTTGTGGCATATACTCAGTAAGGTGCTTGAAATTGATATGGACCATATCACGCAGAATCACGCAGTTGCTGCAGATTTGTCAGGTGCACGTCTGTGATGTGAACCTCCTGTTCTACTAAATATACTCTGTGTAGACATCTTGAGTACAGTAAAACTCACGGTCATGTTCAAGAACCCAGTTTGAGATTTGTGCTTTGTGATACGGCGTTTGTTATCCTGATGGAAATAGCCATCAGAAGATGGAAGGCTGTGATTATAAAGAGATGCACATGGCCGGCCAGAAGTGCACCAAGAAAGTATCCCCTACACCATTAATTCCCAAGCACAACCTGATGTGCTGATATAAGGCAGGATGGTTCCATTCTTTCATGTTGTTTAGACCAAATTCTGACCCTACCATCCAAATCTCACAGCAGAAATAATACATATTGAAAGACGCCATATTGGATTAAGGACACATTTTTTTTTTGCAGTGGGAAGGTGGTCATGTAGCATATTAAAGACCATCGATTTCTAGTGGTTCAAAAGTTGTCAACGAAGAAAGTTCAAAACTTTTGTTGTTTGTCACAGATGAACTGAGACTGGAATTGATGAGTCTGATGTCTGATCAAAGCAACAGACTTTAACAACTGACATTTAGAAAAGACACCAATTTCACGCAGCACTGTTGCATAGTAAAAGTCCGATACTGACAAAGAAACCTCAACAATGGTTTTGGCCACGACGCAGCACGTGATGTGTCCTGTGACTTCTGACTCACCCTGTGCAATATATAATATAGTACTAACACAGGAATACATTGTAGAGCGTCATACCAACACTACTCACAGGCCTGAAAAAAAAAATCGTTGTATTTAACCACTGGACCACAATCAAGTGGTTTTTACATGACTCCATATTTCCCATTCTAAGACTTTAATAACGACGACTTCATTTGTAAGTCGGACCTGGAGAAGACGCTGAACAAGCTGACCCGGAACGAGCTGACAGAGGACGAAGTGAGGATGGTGTGTGAGAAGGTACTCGACGAAGCTGACATGGACAACGATGGCCGTCTGTCACTAGAGGACTTCCAACACATGATAGTCAGAGCACCCGACTTCCTCAGGTTAGGGTACATGTTAATGATTACATATATAATATTATCGTATATATTATTACGTGGCCTCAATAGACTTGCACTCACTTAACACATACAGGTACCATTACCGTATAATTATAGTTATTGGCTGTACAGAACAAACATCCTGCCAATCTCAAATCCTTTGGCCCTGCCTATTATGGTCACATTCTGGTGAGGTTCCAGCATCTTTGGGCTCAATTGATGGGATTTCAGGGGCCCTAGCCTCACTTTTACATCCATGTCATTTTTTTTTATCCAGATTGTCTTAGAGCAGCGGTCTTACAATCCAAGCAATTGTGGGTTAAAGGCCTTGGTCAAGGACCCATCAATTGCAGCTAGTCAGATATGGGATTTGATCCCTGGATCTCCTGGACCATAGTCCAGTAGTTTAACTGCTAAGCCACAAACGTACAACTTTTACATTTCTTCAAGCTACAGGAGCTGGAATTATTTATTCCCAATAACACCTACAACTGATAGCAGATCAACAGACAGGGCTTCACTGTTGGATGAGGGACACATGGACTAAAAACGATAATTGTTTGCATACACATTGCACCTTCACCAATCAGTCTTAATAAAATGACTGAGAGGTAAAGTGAGTAACAATTTACACTGACTTTGCCTTTTAATCTTGGTCCTAGATAGTCCATGCTTCAACAGAATATCAGAACATGATGAAAAGGGGACCTACATAATATTAAGCAGATGATATTTAATAGTATAGCTGACTGGAATTACTTAATAAAGGGGTCAAATAGTAAATGACCATGAACAAATTCTAATAGGTTCCATAATGTGAGTAACTTGTACTCCAGTATAATGCTGCCATCAAACATTGATTTCAAAGAATTCTAAACGGACATATGATTTTCTTTTCAGCACATTCCACATCAGAATATGACATGGGGAGCCAACGGATTACAGACCAAAAACCTCTGACCTGAATGAACGGACGGAAAGCGAAGACGAACCTACAGGAAGCTAGAATGACCACTTTAATCCCAGTAAAAAGTAGTAGCTTCAGAGACAACACTAAAACTAGAGCACGGTAGCTACTGAGAAGCTGCTCTCGAGTATTCTGCACCCTTTTCAAGTTTCCTTTTCTTGCTTTGATGCAGCCTTTGTTTGGCAAATAGCAGGGACAGACATTTCTATTTCTCACTGTTGAACCCTAAGTAATTTTGAACCATTAAAAATAAATAAAGAGTTTGCAAACTGTTGCAAAGAAACAGAAAATGAAATAAGAACATCTCAAGGTGCCAGCAGAAGATCTAGCCCACCACTGGGGTGAAACCTGTACAGTTCTCAGAGGTATCACATATCACAGTATGACATCGACTCGACAAAGGAGCATCCATGACACTGTAAAGTGAAAAGAGTCAAGGACTGTACGCTCAGGGTACGAGTTCCTCTGCAGAAGCCTGTGATTCTGACACAGGCAGCAGACCATGCCCCTGTATCTGAGCAAGAAGAAACGGATTTATTTCTCATATACATAAATAATGTGTTGCCACGATAAGACACCCTGCATAACACCAGCTGGCCAATAAGCAATTGATCTAATCGCAATCATTAAACCACGTAATAGCGAGTTCATGAGAAATTTACTTCTGTTTGGAATAAACACACAAGTCCAGATCTTAAAAGAATCTTATTTTAATAAATCAAAAGTACGGACACCTACAAAATTGTAGACGTTTTTTCAATATGATTTTTAGAAAGTACAATTAAAGTAGATCTATTTTTAGAGTGTTATTTACAATTGTTCCTTTTTTTGTTTCGTTTTTTTTCTCCAAAAAAAATGTAACAACTTTCATTCACCTCACAATTCAATGAACATGGGCATATAAAAGAAATGGAACGTATATGAGCATGACAGAGCAAAATAAGATAAAGAAATAAAGACCAGACAGTCGAACACAAATCAACACGACGCAACTTGATGCGACTTGCACTGCCAGCTTGACTTATTCTCTCCTCTACCAGTGCCTTTACCAGCACACTCGGAGAGCACTCAACTTGTAATCAAGTGTCAAAGCGCACTCCATAGTGCACAGGTACAGAGGATGATAACCGAACACTGCACCGAACCGTACGCACGCCGCACCAAAGCCAGATCGACCGCAGGAATACAGGTTAAAGACGACACACTCAACCAGGATATTGCATTTCTCACTCAAGACACTCCATACAAGTGTCTTACTAAAGAGACACAAAGGAAATTCTTGCAGAGGGTGACTATGGGAATGTCTTTAGAAGTGCAACGACGACACTACTGCAGTCTCAAATAGAGAAAGGGAGAGGCAGGGAGATATGCAAATGCAGAAGAGGTCAAAAAAATGTCATCTTCGTGATGCATAGATCTAAAAACGAGAGCTCAAGTATTAGTAATTAAGACAAGCGGCAGAACATGGGAGAAATGGAGTGGTACAGTCGGGGGGCCTGGACGGAGAGTGAGAGTTAACACAAATTAATTCTTTGGGAGAAAACAAAAAGGTGCTTAAGTTTTCAAACCAGCCTTACACAAAGAAAGAGGTAAGCTCGTCAGAGTCAGCCCCAACACAGAACAGAGGACATTTCTCTCTGCTTCCTGGAAAAGAAAAACAGTGCTTCTCTTTTTTTCTTTCAAATTCTTAATGAATAAGCAATTGTTCCTTCACTTGTGTTAGGGATGCGTTACGAACACGTAACCTCCTGCCTGTTGCAAGCTGACAAACACATTTAAAACACCAAAAAACAACAACAATAAAAAAAGAAAAAGAAAAATGAAAACGACCCTGATTGCTTGTTAGATAGAATCACCTACATTAGAAATGGACGATTGACTGGAATGAACGGTTTGGCCAAAAAACGCATCCGGGACACTTCTTTGAGCAGACAAGTCCCGTCACATGAACCTAATCTAGGCGATCACAAAATTAAGCTCTCTGGCCAAGTGCACGGTGCCACCTATAGTCCAAAATGGTAAGTGGCAAGCTGAAGATGGACTTGAGCCTTGTTTACGCTTTGTGAGAACTGATGAATTTCGAAACAGGCAGTGCTTACACCCAAAAGAAAGGTGACCCGGGTTTGAGTCCTGGTGGTGCCTTCTGGCCAGGTCGGGCCACATGCAGGCACAAATGCCAGTCAGGTATTATCCCCAACACTGCTAAGGAAACCCCTGCAGACCCATGAGATGGACTGGCATATAGGCCAAGCTCGTGCCTGCACCCTGTGTTCTCTAATCCAGTTGCTGGACCGTGCACTCAAAGCAGTACGGCCCTTTTAGTTCAGAATCTATTAAACTAATTAAGAGTCATATAGGTGATTTACCAATTAAGTGCAGCTGCATAGCCTAATAAGACTAATTCGCCCAAAGAAGAGTTACATTAGCCAATATTTTTAATCTACATCAGTTCAGTCAAAAAGTGAGCGCACTCATCGGAATGGATCAGCAGCCGGATTTGAACTCATAAGCACACCCCATTTATATGTCTTTACTGGCCTTTCACAAATGACCCTGACCCCCTCCTCTCCTGAAACACCTAACCAACCATCCCAAGACTTCAACAGCTTGTTCCAAAGGGAGGATAAATCAAATTTGAAAAGGCTGTCAACCTGGACTGGTCTAGGATTATAAAAAACTAAAGACAAATGAAACCATTCAAATGTAAAGCAGGGATGATCGATTTCTGCTTCAAACGTTTCTAAACCCTCTTTGTTAATGTAAGCAACAAAGCTACAAAAGCACTGATGCCAAACACCACAATAATAAAATATAGTGCATTGTGTGATACAGCACTACACAAAAGTCCCAGGTGCCCATTAGGCAGGTGTTTCAGAAATGCTAAAATGACCACATGTATCATATCGTTGACGACTGGACCCAAACTTGAACTGAATTTAAACTTTGATTCGCCTCTCCATAACACTTCCTAATAATATTTTTTCCCCCCACTCACCTTCCTTTCCATTCTTTGAGAACTTTAATAGATCTTACTTTTCACCCATTGCTCTTCTAAAAAAGTGAATTATTGCCTCCAGCTAAACAGACCATTCCTAATCAAGCTTTGAACGGTAGAAGGATCAACCTGGCAACCTGATAAAGCTACCAAATGCTGCCATTGCTCAAGTGTCAAGGATAGGTCACAAAATAATTACCACTATAGCCCACAGAAGCTGTTGTTTCTTATTTGTGTCAGTTATTTAAATACTGCTTACATACTGACATTTCCTGTATTTATGATTGTATTACAATAAAGAGACTGATAAATGATAATATATGGTCATTATAGCATTGCTAAAACAATAGTGTTGCACAAAGTTGACTCAGTGACTAAGTAAGTTGTGCCAAAGTTGGGGCTTGTAGCATGAGACTAGAATGGTGGATTTAGAAGAAAACAATCCCTGGAGGTATGCTCCTTGCGCCGATTCCAATACAGGTGCAAGGGTAATTTAGAGCCACCAATTCGCCTAACACATCTCTGGAATGTTGGATGAATTCAGCGTACCAGAGTAACCACACATGGACACAAGGAGAACATGCAAACTCTACACAGATTGAAGTCTGGGGACTGGATCGAACCGCAGATCTCTCGAGCTGTGAGGCTATCGTGCTAAACGCTGCACCACTGTGCCGCCCTGGATAAACAGGTACGGCTGCGTCGGAAATCCCTCAGCTTAAAATCTGTGCTGGATGTAATATGCGAATCAGGGCGACCTGCTGCGTGACCCCTACAGGGAACGGCCAAAAGAGGACCATTATGTAAATATATTGCTATTTCGTAGCATTGCGCAACATGGCAACAGCGGAATGTAGACAGAAATGTTCATGTAATAAGTGGAAAAAACAAAACCAAAAAAAAAAGGTTTATCGATGCTTGATAAGAGGCAAGTCTGATTATTCCGGTAAGTGGACTACAGTCACATGATTGTCCCAAAAAAATTAAGAGAACGTATACTTCGAAATGATGGTGAAACCTGACTCAACTCACATGAACTCGTCACACCAATTTAGGCACCTCCTCCTAAACGTCGGAAGAAAATGGGAATGTGTAGGTTTTCTTTTTATGAGACTCAGGTGGTTTTTAGCACTTAGCTCTTCAATGCTGAGCGTGAGACGGTGCAGGCCTGCTATGACTTCATCCAGAAAAGAGCCATGAGCTGGAGGAAGAAACTGCATTGCACTAATGCGTCAGTGGAAGCAGATGAGAGGAGCTGAGCACTCCAACTGTGCCAGCGCTGGAAGAAGAGGGACGCAGATATAGAAAGAAAGACAGACAGAGACACAAGTGCTAAAAACAAGAGCACAGTCCAGTTGTGTCCAGCCCCGGGACGGAGAGCGGTAAGGCCTTTTTCTTCACAGTAGAACACAGCGGAAGAAACTGCTCTTTTTCTGTTGCTCGGTGGTGATCTTCACTCCGTGATTACTGCCCTGGGGATTGTTACCCTCCTAAAGGGGGGCACAAAAAGACAACTTTAATCATACTGCCAAGAGCTACTGATTTAAATTACTACAAGGAGAAAGCAGAAACAGCGGTGGACAAATCATAAACTCATTAATCAATCACAGGGGTTCTCGGGACGTTATTTAAACAGACTACGCGTGAAGGCACATCAGGTACTGCTGTGATTCAGTGTGAGAGAGCGAGCTATAAATCTGTTTGGTTCCACTGTGCCAAACAGCTCAACTGTTATATAAATGCAGGGAATAAATAAAGAAAGTTTAGACTACTACAATTAGACTGCTACTACAAACTACTATAAGTGCTTGTCCTATTGTAAGTAGTACCAGAGCAATTGGATTCTCAAACAAACTTTTCAGTTTTGGCTCAGCTCATTTTGAATTCCACTTTCACTTTTATTCACTTTTATCTCGGCGCATGTCTTAAGATAAATAAAACTCCACCGCACACAGACGTCTCTGTCTACTGATCTGCATACTGCATATCCTCGCAGATAATGAGAGCGCGAACAAGTTATCTGGGATTCTGGACTGGAAATAACTGGGTTCAGGCAGAATCACCGCCTTCAGCGGAACGGCGTCTCCCATCCCTTAAACATGGCTAACTGTGTTCGTATGATGCTCAACTCAGATGGAAGGCTCCACCGGGACATAGAATCCTGTCTCTGCGTTGGCTAATAATCTACTTCTGCGTTGTGTTGTGTCCTCAACCAATTACGGTCGATCGATGTTGTCTAATAGCCAAACACACAATGTGCCATGTCCGTGTTCAGGCTACTGATTTTTCCTCTATGAAACATTGGACTAAAGCTGTGCTGTGTTTCGGCAAGTGAAAATATACAAAGCTTAATTCTCATTTGAAATGTCAAATTAGAATGACGTCAGATGATGAATGATGTAAACGCAAGAGAAAGAGTCATACCAGCTTTGTGTCCATCTTTGCTTTGATGTCTCTAGCAAGTGTTAAGAATGCCTGAAAGCAGAAAGCATCAGATTTTACACCGCTGCAGTGTGCTATGACCTGACATGCTGTATGTGCTATTTACTCATACAACTTCAGACTACATGATGCACTTGTTTGCCATCTACCTGTTCTGTACATTACACAGGTTATAATCATCGCATTCGCACAGTGAGATCATCAGCTCGTTTTTACAGCACATCAATAAAACATGAACTCTAACATGTACATGCAACCACCTGGAGTGAACAAAAAAAATCTGAATCATCATCATGCTGCTCTGTCAGCTCTACACAATAGATTTGCACCAAAGGAAGAGAAAGAAACAAAACAAACATAAAAGGTTACAATAATAAAAAAGGAGGTACATTACACGAGTTGGTCTCTTGTTGATGTCTGCTTTACATCTCAGAAGTCAATCAACTTCTGTTATCATTAAAGAAAACTTCGTTTACTGGTGTTCACAGGAATTAAGGTCAAAGGTGGCTAACAAAGCAGGAAGGTTAAAGGCCTTGCTTAAGGACCCATCTGTGGCAGCTTGGCAGAGGTGGGATTTGAACCCAGGGCCATAAGGTCCAGAGGCCAGTCCCTTAACCGCTAGGCTGCCACAGTCCCAGTCCCGTTGTAATCTATTTCATAAATAGTACCAGTGAACATTATGGAAAAACATTCAACTGAAAATATGACGTAAAACTGCGAATTTGGAAGGAAAAACCGTTTCTTACAAATATAACTTATAAACAAGACAGGAAGCAGATGGTGCAACGTTATGTGATGATTTATACTGCCCAGTAAACAAAAATGATATCAAACAAATATTATCAGGTTACAGTACTCAGATACAAGACCAATTACTCTTTGGCTAATATTCTGTAGGAGCCTTTGGAATTTAAGGCTACGTTCCCGTTACAGACCACATTGTTCAATGTTTTGGATTTTTTTTTTGGCTCAGATCAGATTTAGCCATCTTGATGACTCACATTCACAAATGTCGGTAACCCGTATCCGTCCCTGAAACATCAACATAAAACATAATATCTGTGAGACGACAATGTACAAAGGTGTAATGGATGCGTTGGCAGCTCGTATGTGGAACACATTTTGCTTGAGCAGACAAAAAAAAAAAAAACAGCTCGTCTGATGTACATACTTGGGTCGAGAAAGCCTCCTTAAAGCCTCCTTGTACCTTGCCTTGAGATTCTTTATTTTTCTTTGGCATTGTAGCCACGTTCGTTTGTAGCTGCGGTTTGCCATTTGTTTGGCAACTGGTCCAAATACAACTCGATTTTGGTCGATGCCTTCCAGCTTTGCTTGATGGACTCATGATGACCACAGCACCGAGATGATCATTCTCATTCAAGATGCATTCATGACGTATCCAATCTAGGCCCACATATGCAAGTGACTCAAATCTAATTTTAAAAGACCGGATTTGACACGTCCACACAGCCCTGAAAAAAAATCTGATCTGAGCCACGTCGGCCTGGTAACGTGAACGTAGCCCAAGCGTGGTACTATGAGGTGACGCGTCACTGAGCAAGCGTCTTACTTGGCCAAAAGGTAGAAACATAGTAACCCCCTCTTATCCCCTCAATTAGCAACCATGATGCGAACAGGAGGTGCAAGGAAAGGATGGAGAACTAAACAAATACCGGGATGTAAATGCAGTACAGGGTACTCACATTTTCCACGTTGATGTTGGCCTTCGCACTCGTCTCCATGAACTTGATGCCATACTCTAACGCCAGCTAAAAAGAGGCCGATCATTTATCACGTGAAAGTGATTTTACTCACTCAAATGCCTTTAATTCACTGGAGTTTGTTACTGAACTGCACAGCTGAATCAGGTTTGCGCGATGACTTATTGATTACTGAAATGTCTAATTTGTTTAAATCTCAAGCTTACTGAGTAAGGCATTTAATCAGCAAGTTACGTTAAAGCGCGATATGAACGTCAGATGCTTTAAACATATATGCACTCACCCGGACACTTTATTAGGTACACCTGTCCTACCGCTTGTTAATGCAAATGTCTAATCAGCCAATCACATGGCAATAACTCGGTGCATTTAGGCATGTAGGCACGATCAAGACGGGCTGGTCTGAGTATTTCAGTAACTGCTCATCTACTGGGAGTTCACAGAGAATCCAAAAGTAACTCAAGCAACTCAAACATCCACTCGTTACAACCAAGAGCGCCTCTAAATGCCCAACAAGTCAAACCTTGGAGCAACTGGGCTACGGCAACAGAAAACCCAGCAGGTATCAAGCGAAGAGGCAACTGAGGCTACAATGCACACACACTGACCAATACTGAACAGAAATGGTGCCTGGTCTGATGAATCTCGATTTCTGATGTGGCATTCGGGTGGTGCCATGTCTCAAAAGTTCAAATGAGTTCACTGTACTCACGCAGCTACCAGATCTCAATTCTAACAGAGGACATTTGGGATGTCCTGGGATGCAGATGGCAAATGGGCAGCAACAGCATGAGGATCATGTCAATATGGACCGAAATGTCTGAAGAATGCTGTCAGCGTCTTGTTGAATCTATAGCAAGCAGTTTTAAGGTACTTCTGGGGTCAAAACGGGGTCTACCAGCATGGTGTAACTAATAAAGTGGCCAGTGAGTGTATATAAAAACTCAATAGTTTACCAAAAAAACAGTTGTGATGTGAGCAGGGCTTTTCATTACATTTACAAAGAGACATAAATCAGAACAACACAGTTCTGTATCCAGGTTCCTCACCTTCTCTCCTCGCTCTTTGGACACTTGTCGCTTATCATTAATGTCACATTTGTTCCCCAGAATCATCTTCTCCACATCTGCTGATGCATGCTGCATGAGATGCATAGGTGTGGAGCTCAGTAACAGTGCACATACATTCATAGTGTATAACCTAAATACAGCGGTGTTACTCACCTCTTCGATGTTTCTGATCCAATTCTTGATGTTGTCGAAGGACTTTTCATTGGTGATGTCGTATACCAGCATTATACCCTGATGATGGATCAGAAGAGAAGGTCATTGACTGAGCTGAAAAAGAAGGTGTTAAGTATATGCATTTTCTCTCCACCCTTCGTACCATAGCGCCTCTGTAATATGCTGTTGTGATCGTCCGGAATCGTTCCTGTCCCGCCGTGTCCCTACAAAACAGAACATAAAAAAGAGCGTCGTTGGAAAACTGACTGAAGACGCAAATCAGCCTTTCGAAATGTTATTATGAAGCTAAAAGCTAGGGTTAGACAATCTGGTGGGGGTGGGTGGGGTACACATTTGTGCACGTTGCAGTATTCACGTTTTATTACAAGAAAAAAAAAAACAAGATGAATTAAATCATTCCCACTTTTCACAAGAAAAGGGGCAAAAAATAAATAAAAACAGCAGGCCTTTATGAATTATGATTTTGGTCAAACCATTCAAATGTGCAAAACTAACCAAAGTCTATTGGGAGGGGGTTTAATGGGTGTGCATTAAAGTATGCCTTAGAAACATTTCCGTAAGTAAATAACCAGAACATTATGCTGAAAGATGGAAGTGACAAAGAGTGTTGTAATCTAACAGCCTTACCACGCTGACTTTCAGCACAGAAACAAATGACACACTGGACGATAAATTGGTTAAGTGAGAAGATTATTTGTCACCACCTAGTGACCATTATACATCAATAACAGTGTCCTAATCTGAAGACTCTACAGATTTTCTTTGGCTGCTTTAAATAGACACATCCAGCAGACACTTTAAAATACTGCAGTACCCCAGGAGACCACCATACCACCCAGCTGTGTTCCAGCCTCAGGTATGGCCCAGTCACACCTGTGTGATGGCCAATCCATCTATAAGGTCTGATGGGACTAAAACACACTCCATCCCAATGATGGTATAGCCTACACAATAACATAAATGGATAAATTATTCACTTAATGTAACATCAGCATCACAGGCTATTCAGAACAGTTTATTACACTAACACTAGTAATAGTGCCACTTTAGCGTGTATTTGGCTATTTGTAGCATAGTCTTGGTTTATAGCATTATGTCCAGACGGAGGGAAATCGGCCATGAGTTCTAGAGTGATAAAGATTTATATGACTATCAATATATATTAGATTTAGAAGTTCGGTATTTTATGTGGTGGGGGCTTTTAAAAAAAGCTATTTTGTGTTCCTTTCTTGATAGTACAATTATCTTATGTAGTTGTAAGCAGGGCAGTCAGTAAAGGTGTAGTTAGTTTATAGTTAGTGGGGTGTTGCACGGTTGACATGTTGGTGGTTCATCATCTGTTAATAAGTGTCTGTGTGTTAGGTTTGAGTCCAGAGTACCAAAGAATGCCACATAGGCAGAGTCCAAAGTCAGGATTGAACCGGGGATCTCTGCAGCTATGCGGTGACCACAGTAACTGTTTGTGCCACAATGCTGTTCATCATTAAAACCATCTCCTCTTCCTTGAAATGGCAATTGTTTTCAGCTCTACTTATTATATGGGTGCAGTTTGTTACTCAAGGCCAGGACAACCACCAGACTACCACTACAAGAGCAGGTGTGGTGTTGCATCATTCTCGGCTCTGGTGTGACACTGGCTTTACAGTGGCGTGTTGAGTGTGCTGCAGATGCTCAGACTTAGCACCTGTGTCACTGCTGGACTAAGTATAGCCCCCCCCAAACCGAAAATGGACGTCCAACCGCATCCTGTGAGCAGAGGTGCAAGATTGGAGGATGACTAACACAAGCCGTGAAGAAACACTAACCGTACATCTCAATACATCTACAAGGTGGACCAACGAGGTAGAAGAGTCTAATAGAGTTCACTGAGTGATCACAGTGTTTAAAAACCTCTGACACTACTAACACCCAAGTAATACATGCCCTGTTCTGTCCTCGCCATTACCAAACAGAGTGTGGCTACTAAAGTTGGCAGAGCAACAGATGAATTACAGTCCAAGTGTAGAACTACACTGTGCACCTCTATGGTAAGTGGAGCTAATAAAAGTCGCAGTGAATCACTGCGGTGATTTTAAGGTTTAGGGCTGATGCCATGTCACCATCAGAAATCCTGAATGAGCTTGCTTATAAAGTTAGAGCCCTAGACATTCCCAACACTGCTAAAGTGACTTACTTTTTAGTATGTTTGGTGACCCTGAATGCGATGCTCTTCCGATATTGCAGCATGTTACAGAAATTTAATCAGACCAGTAAATCCAAATACTTCTACCATAGCACGGTTTTTATTCACATGTTTATTTGTGTTTTTCTTTAAATGGCACGCAACATTTTCATTGTTATTGATACCCAGTGATTATAGATCGCTTGTCTAATCTATCTGAAGATCATAAAAGGGTTCCAGCTCGTCTGCTGCTGCTCGAACTCAACGACTTTGCTCTGCTTGTCACAGGAGTGTTTATGAAACAAATAGATTTGAATTACCATCTCAGTTTTATTATCAGTTATTTATATAGCGTTAAATCTTGACATTCGGCTGCTGCGTTCATTCCAGCATTTTAATCTAATCCAGTCCCGGTTTGCCACATTGGACTGGGCCACATGTTGATTGATTCCTCTCACCTGCTCTCACAAAAGGCAACCAAGCGTTATGAAAACAGCATTTGGGACAAGCAGAATTCATTTAATCAGGTTTTTAAACCCTTGCCTCACACGCATGTCATTCAATACTGATTAGAGTAGTTTAATATAAAAATGATCATTTAATGAGAATCCGTTTCTTTTAAACTCCAGTTCAGATAGTTTTAAGATTTGATATTATGTCTAAAAACACGTGCTGCAGTAGGTTCATATATCACTGGGTGTGGTGACACATCTAGATGCTGAAACTCTGGCTTGCTGGTCACTGCTGACTCATTATCTTCATACTGTGTTAAACTATTTTGTTGCCTTATTTATTATGTTCCCGGGCAACCTAAGTGTGGTAAACACAGCACAGACTTGCTAGGTGTTTATGTACTAATACATGACTGCTTACTTTAAGCTAAGCACCGAATCGGTGGATTGCATCGCATAAGAACTGGACATATATAAGGATGCGGCGATATTGCTTTTTGAAATGGCAATTTTTGCACTTGCCGATACCGAGTACAGATACAGTCTGCAGTCTACAGTCGATTCCGGTTAATGGGGCCACATTGGGACGCGATCACTTTGGTCCTAATAACCGGCTGGTCCGATTAATCGAACATGTCCTATGTAACAAGACGGGACGTGCTATAATTTATGTAACATATTAAATGTTTAATAAACCTTTATTGTACGATTTACCCGTATAGCGAACGTACAAACAAGAACTACTGTTGCTTACCAACTTTGTTCATTGAAAAATAAACTCTCTTGATCTCTTGACGGACTGCACTTAAACAAAAAAAAGTGGTGGGCGTGGTCACCTCCTGCTGGTTTTGCTCTTGTCAACACAACTTTTCGGATTTCCTGACCTTTGATAAAAGCATCAATTCTTTCTCTCTAAATGGAATTTTGGTCCAAATAAACAAATAAAATTACACGCATATAATAGGATTTGTTTCTGTACTTTAGGATTCGGTCCAAATAAGCGGCTGCTCCCATTAACCGGTGGTCCAATTAACCGGATTCGGCTGTATTACAGTTCGACGTAGAAAACGGCAAAAGACATACGTTTTACCTAATTATAACACATTTCTGTATTAATTGCTTAATTTTGTACTTATACTGTTTATAACATTTTGTTACAGTATAGCAGTTTTGCTTCTTTTACCTTCCTATCAAACTGTGCAGTGCATTCTAGTCCAGTAGATCCCAGTTCTGGCAAAACGAGCACCAGTAGTTCATGTGCAATCAGTCAATGCTGCAGATAAACGAGCAGAGGTGGGAGTTAAGTTTCAGAGCAGAAGTGCATCATGGACTCGAAAGCTCACTACCGTACTGGTCATGTGCTTATTATAGACTAGAGATGGGCTGGTACTGATCACACATGACTCCCATTTAGCATGACTGGGTGATATCGATGAATGGTGTGGCTGGAGGCCACTTTTGGTGTAATCAAGACATAAAACATTGGCTGTGTAAAAAAAAGAAAAAGAAAAAAGGTCAGTACGCAAGAACAGGCAGAAGGTTGTGTGCATTAGATGGTCCTAAACGGCCAATCAGATTTCAGCTGCATCCAGAGTCTAAACTGGCTTATTACCTTTTATATGTTACAATCTGCACATGCAGCTAAATACGTTACAGGGTTTCTTCTGTTGTTTTAGTCCCTTACTCAAAAGTTAGAGTATGTATTTCCTTGTAGCATTTCAGCTTGGAACTACAGGGACCTTTTGACTGAGGCGATTCATCCCAAGAAGAAAATACCAAAATGGGCTTTGCACAGTTCTTCAGCAAATTGAAAAAAAGCCTTATTTGTATCACATCATTGATTAACTCTGCTAAGGATCGGCTAAGTTACATAAACGTCGCCCGATTACATCATTTGTGTTGAAAATGGGCCAATACGACCAACTCTCGTCCCATCTCTACTACAACTTGCTCTAACTCGGCTGATGTGGTTAGAGACTTTTCTTGGTCCAAATAACTCGCGTTTGCGTGGATAACTTTCTGCTGCATAGTTATAACAAGCCGTAAATATAGAAGTGTATGTGTGCCTGTCCTGTTAAATTCATCCATGACTGGTTATAACTATGGTAATGTTTGGTCAACGTCCATTTTGTCCTCGTCAGCATCTTGTTTCATAGAACGTAATGCAGACTTAGCAGCATATCTCATACCGTCTTCACAAGTTTAATCCCAATTATACACTACTGGACTTTGGCTTTTAATGGTTATAAAAACAAATCGTCGTGTGACGCAAGCTTTTACTGTGTTTGCCCTACAGAGATTCCCTAACCTCAGACTCCACCTGTATGGAATTTGCATGTCCTCCTTGTGTCAGTGTGTTTAGGTTTACTCCAGTTACTCATTCTGTAGACGTTTGGTTAATTGGTAACTCTAAATTACCCCGTGTGTGTGTGTGTGTGTGTGTGCGTGTGTCTGACTAGTACAGTTATAACCTTGCTCCTGTCATGAACAGCAATAGATGCTGATATGAAATTAAATGAATGAACAAAAGCTATTTTTTATCAGGAAGGTGAGGTTATATTGTTGAGCTCGGGATTGGTTGCATCCCCGAAGCACATTTCCTGACTGCTTTGTGTTGTATGCAAGACTAAATTTCATCTATAGGGTTTAAATCCGGCTCTATTTTGGCCCTACATGAGTCTGTGGTTCTTAAGCCACTTGTTTGCAGTGTAGGCAGGAGCATTGTCTTGTTGAAAAACGAAGCCTGGTTGATCCTCTTAAAGCACAAACCATTTGTGGGGAGCCTTTGTGCGGTCTTCTCCTGCACTCCGAAGCATTGTTTGACTTTACACAGTGAAGCAGCACATCAGTACCAACAGCTGAAAAGACTCCTGAATCGGGACACCTCGACCCCTTTAATAACCATGGTAAAGATAGAGTGGCTTTTCACCGGCTCTTTTGAAGACACTTTCTGGTGCGTCACCAGACAAGTCAAAAATCATGCTTCATTAGTGCACTCAACTCAACTGAAGCATTCAGAATTACACTTTCCATATTCTGATACAGTCTTCACTGTCTTTAATGTTTTTTTTTTCCCCTGGGAAGTTTTTTTGAAGCCTACTTGAGAGAACCTTCTAGTACTTGTTTTCTTTGAAGGAGACTTGTTTGTTGAGGCTGTGTTGGAGTATTGCTAGGATTATCATACGTTCATACATATATTAATGCCAGCTCATATGTGATGCTGTCTTTGATGGTGTCAGAATGAGGCAGACATCATAAGAGCTCCGTAATTAATACAGTCGATGGTGTGATGAAAGCTGACCAAACAAGGGCTACTTTTGCCGTATCTTACTGGCTCTGGTGCCCCTCATTTTTGCACAGTCCTGGTATGTGAAGATTCCACAAGTCTTGTCAACGATTCCACAAGAGTCCTTGTGAGTTTATGCCAGGGTTTGGTGCTTGCTTCCTTCTGTGTTTCGTCTACAAATCCAAATGAATGACATCAGACAAATGTCATCTTTTTGAAGGTTGTGCTTTTGCCATACCTAATGCACTAACAACACTTTGCCACTCTTTTCGTATTGTCTTATTATGTCGTATTAATCCCCTCATGTACTGTTCTTCGCCCATGCATCAGTCTGGCCAATTGTTTAATCGAGCATGTATTTGCCATCTATGGAGCAACTAACTGACTAGTTCTTCAGTACTGTGCAGAAGTTTTAGGCCATCGTTAGACTAGATAGAACCATTATTAGAATGCAGGCTTTTACAGTTTGGAGAAACTTGGTCAGGAATTGTCTTTGTCGAAGGGTAGCAGTCAAAGTAGTTTAGAAGTGGAAACGGTGTAAATGCTAAGACTGGAGAGATGAATCAAAGGGGCTATTTTGGGCCCAAGTGTTTGTCCAGTGTGTTATATATGGACATTATACCAGTCCTAGTCCTAAAGCAACAAATCTAATGGTGACCTAAGACGCATCCAAAAAACGTATAGGCAGAGATAATGCAGCACAAAAATGAACATCTTTAGCCAATGACAGTGTTAAAAGTCTGTAATGGCTACCGCCCTGTGTCATACACTTCAGCATTATCTAACTGGTTGTCCTGAATTGCTTTATTCCTGGCCTGTTATCTTGTCTATGTCTAACGTCTAATCTGTTCAGTGTTTGCTTTTGGGACATCGCCACAATTTGACACAGTGATTACATTTAGATCTCTCTGCATGGCAACACCCACGTATGACACGAACTTGTTTTAGATGCAGCATAATACAAAGCTGAATGATGAAAGCTCTTGTGATTCTCTGCCTAAGAGATTTGCCTGTTGTTTGCTGAGCAGCTGTAGTGTAACGTATAAACTTGTACAGCACCAGTTCCAATGGAACATGAACAAAAGCAGACTACGATGATTTGCAAATCATTTTCAACCCATATTCATTTGAATACACTACAAAGACAAGATATGTAATGTTTCATATTCTATTATTTGTAATTTGATGCCTGCAACACATTCAAAAAGAGTTGGGACAGGGGCAACAAAAGACTGGGAAAGTTGAGGAATGCTCTGAAAACACCTGTTTAGAACATTCCACAGGCCAGTGCCATGATTTGGGTATAAAGGGAGCATCGCCGAAAGGCTCAGTCGTTCACAAGCAAGGACATGGCGAGGTTCATTAGTTTGTGAAGCAAAAAGTCCCAACATTTCATATCGTGCATTTGCAAAGAAGTTTGGTATTTGATCATTTACAGTTCATAATATCATCAAAAGATTCAGAGAATCTGGAGAAATCTCTGCAAGTAAGCGGCAAGTCCGAAAACCAACACTGAACACTTCGGTTCCTCACTCGGCATAGCATTAAAAACCGACATCATTCTGTAATAGATATTATTACATGGGCTCAGGAACACTTCAGAAAACCATTATCAGTGAACACAGTTCATCTCTTTATCTATAAGTGCAAGTTAAAACTCCACCATACAATAAGAAATATATATCATCAACACCCGGAAACCCCGCCGGCTTCTCTGGGCCTGAGCTCATCTGAGATGGACTGACACAAAGTGGAAAAGTGTCCTGTGGTCTGACGAGTCCACATTTCAAATTGTTTTTAGAAATCATGGATGTCGTGTCCTCCGGGCCAAAGAGGAAAAGGACTGTTTAAAAGTTTAAAATCCAGCATCTCTGATGGGATGGGGGTGTGTTAGTACCCATGTACATACAGGCTTTGGAGCAACATATGCTGCCATCCATGAAACGTCTTTTGAGACGTCCCTGTTTATTTCAGCAAGACAGAGCCAAGCTACATTCTTCACGTGTTACGACAGCATGGCTTCGTAGTAAAGAGTACGGGTACTAGACTGGGCTGCCTGCGGTCCAAACCGCTCTCCCATTGAAGTTTTACGCATTACGAAGTTCAAAATATGACAACAGAGACCCCAGACTGAAAAGCAATTGAGGTTGTACATGAAGCAAAAATGGGAAAGAATTCCACCTATAAAGCTTCAAATATTAGTGCTGTCTGTTCCCTAACACTTAGTGTTGTTAGAAGGAAAGGTGATGTAACACAATGGTAAAACCTTCTTTGGAACGTGTAGCAGGCATCAGTGCTCGTTTGAACATTAAATATAGTAAATATGTTGTATTTTAATTGAATATAGGTTCAAAAGGATTAGCAAATCATCGTATTCTGTTTTTATTTATGTTTTACACAGCGTCCCAACTTCATTAGACTTGGGGTTGTACATACTTCAAACATAAAACCGATGCGAAAGTAAATCTCATTTGTATTGCTTATTTTTTTAAAACATGTCCTCTCTCTGAGCCCTGTTGAGTCTTTGCAGATCTCAAAACATGGAGGTTAGAACGTTCAGCAGGTTGTTACTGTACAGTTTTCCATCCAACTGGTGAACGTTTGGCCCCTGTTGTGCGACCTGATGAAACATTAATTAACAGCACACGTTCTGTTCTCGTCCTTCTGTCAGTGTCCAAGAAGCACGGCAAGTTGATCACGTTCCTGCGTACCTTCATGAAGTCCAGGCCCACCAAGCAGAAGCTGAAGCAGCGAGGGATCCTCAGGGAGAGGGTGTTCGGCTGTGACCTAGGAGAGCATCTCCTCAACTCCGGCCATGATGGTGAGTCCGTAAAACCTCAGGCTTGATGCAAATGCATCTGCGAATGATCTGGCCAGGCTCCAGGTTCTGCGAATAAAGCTTACTGTGTGGCCTGGAGACTCTAAGCAACACCAGTGCTAGGCACGGTTGCCGAAGCAACCACAGAGCTCACAGGGGTGGAAAGGTCAGCTGGATTGTTCAGGGGATGGATGCAGTGTCTGGAGATTTTTCTCCTGCGTGGATTTAAAACATTCAGGCAGCCGTCGTCACTGCTCTGTTTTTGTCACTCCTTTTCTCTTTCGGCGGCTTTGCCACCCGTGTCTACACTTCAAAATCCAAATAAAGAAACGGATTTCCCTTAAATGCTGCTCTAAAAACAAGCTAGAGAAGCAAATTGTTTGTTAGTCGCTTATAAAATTTATTTCACCTTGCACAATAGACACATTTGTAGAAAGATAGATGGTATAAAGCAATGGTATAATGAGCATAAATTCTGCTCACAAAAATTAGTCACAATTACAATTACAGACTGTTAGTGACTCTCTAACCCTCCCTCACAGGACGCTTCTTACAGGATGCTGGTGGCTTTTGGTTAGTACACTCAGCACAACGTTTAAATACTCAACACACACTAGCACACCACCACCACCACCACCACACCAGTGTCAGTAAAGTACTGAATGATCCGCCACCCAAATAGTACCTGATCTGTGCTGGTCATGTGGGGGTCCTGACCATTTAGAGAACAGAGTAAAGAGGACAAACAATAGAGAAACAGACTACAGTGTTTAACTGTAGAACTACAAAGTGCTTCTATATGGCAAGTGGAACTGATCAAATGGATAATGGGTGTAGAAGCCAAAAGCTGTACCTATTAAAGTGACCAATGACTTCATGTGAACATGTATTACGATGTTGTTATTAGCTGCTAATTGCACCATATCCAGCGTAGAGGAATGCTACCTGCGGGCAGTGATCTAACTTTAAACGCAGGAAAATAGCAGATAACTGAAGGAAACCGAAACTACGGTCCCAGTTAAGCAACAATTAATTGTGCAACCTGAGAATCACGTTCCACCCATCGAACTTATCAAATAATCCCTCGACTGCCAGCGTCTTTATACATTGCTAACATTTTGTGAATCTGCACTTTGGCTTATCGTGTATGTTTGGGTTGTACAAGTTGTTTGAGTGACAGTCGGGTTTGGGTCACGCTGGTTTAGCCTAGGGGACAAGATAGCGGATTATGGACTATAGATCAGAAAGTTCAAGGTTCAGACCCCACCTCTTCCAAGCTGCCACTGTTGGTCCTGTTGGTCCTTGAGCAAGTCCCTTAACCCACAGTTGCTTGAATTGTAAGATTGTATCACTTGTAAGTCGCTCTGGATAAGGGCATCTGCTAAATGCCGTAAACATAGTAGATGCGCTCTTAATGTGAACCGAATTCTACTGGACTCTGTCAAGTCTGTTTACCCTCTGATGGCCTTCTTTGAAGCATGTCTGCTTTTGTTGATCTTAATAGAGGATGTCAGGCTTAAATCCCATCTCAAACTTTGTGACCTCACAGAAAGAGGAGGCCGGATGCCTAATATGATGTCATGTTAACAGGATGTGTTGTCTGTGTCGGTCGGCTTTTGTGCTGTTCACCATTGATTCATTGAAAAGGCCGTGCTGTGGGGATGTAAAACTACACTCCGTATCCGTCTCATAACAAACTTTAGCAATGCGGGCTTTTACGACGTTGGCCCATCCAAATGCAACATTCTCAGCGTTATGGGTGTGTTTGTGGTCGCTCAGATGTGGTTCTGTATTGCCCAAGGATTTTCAGTTGCACTGGCAGGAATTCATTGGAACAGCTGCTTGTGAGTTTCACTGAACACTCGGATAAAGTATGTGTGTGTGTGGGTTTTAAGGGAGGCCGGGAGCTGGGGATTCTGTCTTCTGATCTTGTTTTTGAAATGTTCACATTGGAGGCCTGCAGTGTGTCAGATGGCACTAGACACTAGGAGCACCTGCACTTTAAGATCAGGCTCATTTGAATAATTAGAATAACCTAAATGTTCCACTTATTTGTTGTACAGACTAAAGAGAATTTTCTAAAACCACTGTACGAACACTTGAGTGACCTCGATGTCAGTGGTTCATTTAGTATTAAGGCCATGATCACACTGCAAACCTAAAGGCTTAGTTCGGATTATATTATAGATCAGATTCAGTATTTTTCATTGTGTGTTATCTTTAGAATCGAATCTTGGTCTGACACTAGTCTTAGCTGAGGTTCCTAACAGAGCAAATCTATCGAAAAGAT
The DNA here is from genome assembly GCA_034779995.1 of Parotocinclus haroldoi. Taxonomy (NCBI): domain Eukaryota; kingdom Metazoa; phylum Chordata; class Actinopteri; order Siluriformes; family Loricariidae; genus Parotocinclus; species Parotocinclus haroldoi. Next base: position 3,746 of record JAUZST010015554.1, on the reverse strand, counting down.
GTCAGACTGGATTTATGTTACATTTATGTACATCCGACCGTCCGGACTGGTGCGTTATCAAATATAAAAATCACACAATTCTCAGTCTTGTATGTAATAACTTTATATATTGCACCCAGTTTCAGGCGCAGTCAACTGTTGTGTTATTTTAATCGCCCTGCGCTTACATCTATTTAAACAGCTCAACGCTGGGGTTGGATTTTAATTTAATAGCTGTCTGTTTGTATTAATTGCTGCTTTAACAGGCCTGTGCTTGGAATAGATTCCACTTAATAGCTCAATGCTTAGATCAGATTGGATTGGATTGGATTCCACATTCAATTATTCATGCCTGAATTGGTTTCTACTGCCAATTTATTTTTTTATGAATTATATTATTGGACAATGAAAATGTACATGAATGCAGAGAAAAAGTTTTGAAAGGTTTGAAAGGTTTTCTATGTAATTGATGAGTAAATTAATTGGAGCAGATATTTTGACTAACATTTGACTCCATCTTTAGTCCCACAGGTGCTCAAGAGCTGCACGGAGTTCATTGAGAAACATGGAATTGTGGACGGAATGTACAGACTCTCCGGGGTCGCGTCCAACATCCAGAAACTCCGGTAAGTCTGAGAAATTCATCCTGAGATGAGCATCAGATTAAATCCCAGTAGCGAGTTAGAAATGAACTACGTTGCCTGTGAAACGTGTCGAGAAAATTGTTTTGAGAATAGAATTGCGTGTGGATTTGTGGCCTGGAAAATTAATTACTTTAGAAAATACTACATGGCCAAAAGTATGCAGGCTGTTTTGGTAACCCCCACTTCATACAGGTCCAACACATGGTCATGAAATCTCCCAACGCTGGCACTAGAACATAATGTCTTCAGTGACTGCTAAAGCTGCCAATTCCAACCGAATCGTCTGTTAATGTAAAGCAACAACAATATAGCGGTAGGCATGATCTCAAACCGGCCTTATAAAAACTGAATCGAGATCCCAAATGAACAAGCCCGGGGCAGCAGTGGAAAGGGAAAGATTTGAGATCGAAAAGGAAGAAACCCTGAGAGAAGCCAGACTGTGAGAACAAACAACGAGATGCATTAATTACCAGTAGCCAGGTTGAAAAAGTAATTCGATGGAGTAACTGTGTGTAAGATAAAAAAAAAAAAAAGCTTTTGAATAAAAATCCCAGTTCTAGTCACTGAGGAATGGTATGGTCCACGTGAGATGATTGAGTGAAAGCCACACCCGCTTACATGCTCAGAACATCAAACGTGGAGGGCACCCTTTATCATGGCCTTTTAAATTCTGATCACATTCCATGAAGAACTGCTCATGCTCCTTGTTTATACGTATTTTATTGATCAGTTTCTCTTGTTTTCCACTTTCAGGCATGAATTTGATTCGGAGCAGATCCCAGATCTGACCAAAGATGTTTACATCCAGGACATCCACTGTGTGGGCTCACTGTGCAAACTCTATTTCCGGGAGCTGCCGAACCCGCTGCTCACCTACCAGCTCTACGAGAAATTCTCAGTAAGCAATGCTATATAAAAGCATGAGCCCCACACACACACTCACACACACACACACACACACACACACACACACAGAGGACTGCACAGGACCGAGAACTACATGATTGTGTGACATCAGTTCAGTTCAGTTCAATTCAATTTGATTTATATAGCCTTTATATAGCCATAGCTGTTTACAATGTAGCATCGTCTCAAAGCAGCTTTAAAGTGATACAATTATATAAAAGGCCAATTCCAAGTTGAGCAAACCCAGGGCGACAGTGGCAAGGAAAAACTCCCCAAAATGGTAGGAAGAAACCTTGGGAGGAACCAAGACTCAACAGGGGACCCGTCCTCCATGGGCGGCCTAGATGACATCAGAATAAATAGAGCTACATTACAAGGACATGTGTGAGCTTTGCTTCATAATAACCGGATCTATCGGTGTGTACACAATTCGTACATTAAGTTGATTTGTGTATGTGTAAACCTTGACCAAAGTTTGGGGACAGCACTCTTGTTCCCATGCTAATTAGAACAGGACCATTTGCCACCCCAGATGAAAAGCCTCTGAAAATAAAGCAAATGTTTCCAGGTTGCTATGGAACCACTGAAATAGGGATGACCATCAGAGGTGGGGTTTTTTTTTGGCTCAGGCACACTTGGCCCAGCAGAGCGGTGTGAATAGGCATCGGTCCCGAACTGGGCTCATCTGGGCCGTTCCGGGCTGAGAGAGGCGAACAGTGGTGCTGTTAGGAGCATCGCTGCTCAACACAGACATTTATCTAATCTTTTTTTTGTTTTTTGTTTTGTTTTCAGGAGGCAGTGTCTGCAGCTACAGATGAGGAAAGGCTGATTAAAATACATGACGTCATCCAACAGCTGCCGCCACCACATTACAGGTCTGAAGAATGACTACAGTGCCCTCTGCAGGCTACACCGACACATTTCCTCTTTAAAAAAAATATGGGAATTGATGCAAACTATAAGAGCAGCATAAAAGAAGCCTATAGGCTTTTATACATGTTTTTTTTTTAGAATCTGTTCATATTTTGCATCATTTCTAAATATTTTGACGTTGTGTACAGAGGTTAAAGTACTGGACTACTGACCGACCACCAGTTTGAGGGTTTGAACCCCAGTTCTAACACTGTTGGGTTCTTAAGGATGACTCGTAGTCTTACAAACTGAACACGTTTTTGGGCAGTTTATTCAGATGACAGTTAATTCAAGCTCGTGTACGACAGGATCGTCCATAGTAAAGGCAGTTCTTAGTCTTCTGCACCTCATGAAGATTTTCTGTATATCTATATATATATATATATATATATATATATATATATATTAACCCCTTCATACTACAACTTGTGCTTTTCTCTCCGTGTTCCATCGCCCTATTAAATGCTTAATAACCTATATTTGAGTAAAAGCTTAAACTTAATATGTAATTGGGGCAGATAACCAAAATGAAATGCAAAATTGAATTTAAATTATTTTGCCGCAAAATAACAGACAATGTTTTCCACAAGAAATGTGCAAATGCTGACAGAAAAAATAATTCAATTTTAACTTTCATTTGACATTTCGACTTTGAACCCGACAGTAAAATGTAATAAATAATAACAACACAACGGTCACATTTCTTATATATCTGGAGTTTTGAGAAGAAACAATCGTGTCCGAATATTTGCCGTTGTCATTCCAGCATCCGATGACTTCATACCTCGTTCTGCTTAACGAGCTGCTGATTAGGTGATCAGCTGAACCAAAGCTGAGGAATTGACACTCCACTTAAAAAGCCGTGATTGGAATATTAATTAAATATAAGTAATATATGAAATATTTATTTCTAAACTTTCTCCAGCTAAGACATATATTTTACACATAATAATATAGTGCCCACAATAATTAGGGGATAATTAATGATAGATTTCTTTACCCCTGGTTTTTGTCAGCAGTACATTTATATTGTTCTGAAACGTTTTACTGCACCGCACATAAAAAGTAGGGGATGTTTTATTATGGTATATTTCATATAAAGTATCTCCTTATTTTTTTGTGAGCAGTATAATATAGTATAATTCACACTGATTACATGCTGCTGCAAATAAACTTTCATTTAGAATTCGTCAGTAAGTTATAGAAGAAAACAAAAATGTTCCGTTTCACTCAGACACACACACACACACACACACACACACACACACACACACACACACACACACACACACACACACACACACA
>JAUZST010015553.1:0-10159 GCA_034779995.1 Parotocinclus haroldoi | reverse complement strand
CACACACAGGCACACACACACAGGCACACACACACAGGCACACACACACAGGCACACACACACAGGCACACACACAGACACACACACAGACACAGAGAGGCGCGCGCGCACACACACACACACAGGCGCACACACACACAGGCGCACACACACAGACAGACAGAGGCGCACGCACACACACGCACACAGAGAGAGAGGCGCACGCACACACGCACACACACACACACACACACACAGACAGACAGACAGACAGACACACAGACAGAGACCCCTGCATTTTGAGGATAAAAGAATTGCAGTATCATACCCATCCTGCTTCTTTTCGATGCTATACAGGCAGATGGAGCAGTCGGTGCGGAACAGGATGGCCGTGTTTCTGAACACGTTAAGCAGCAAAGTTTCAGCGTGCAGCTTTGTAACACTGGCAAAGGCGTTGTCGAGGTTTGAGGAGCGCAGATAAAACCTCAGCTACACAAACACAATCAATAAAAAAAGAAGACTAAGTAAGCAAAAACAGTCATGCCACGAGTCCGGGTCGAGTCTAGGGTGAGAAGATCCAGGACTCGGGTGAGAAGATCCAGGACTCGGGTGAGACTCGAGTCCCCATCTCAGGTTGTGAGTAACGTACCTCCTCCTGTTGATCGATGAAATTGTAACAGGCAACAACAACAAATTCGTTCCACCAGGTCAGACCGCCCGTTACAGTCATGCTCCGCTCCTGGAACACACACACGAACGAACAGATGATTGATTGATTTAGTAATTACTGGTTATTAAAAAGCACATTTTGTCATCATCACAGCAAGCTAACGGTTACGTTTCTTGGGTTAATTGTGCGTGTATTTATCGTCATCCTTTGCGCTTACGCCACTGTCATGCCAGGAAAGCTTTGCTACCCTAAAATATTTTCAGGTGCTCATTTTTCTTGGATGTCCTGTAATCTTAAATATAGATGCACAGCTTATTTCCATGTTTGTACGTCTCTAACAGAGATTATCAGGGAGCTCTTCATATGTAGGCACGTTCATACACATCAGAAACTCCATCAAATTATTAACCCATTAAGACAATTTTTTCTGAACATTTTTTTTTTATTCATTTCTGTCCGGCTACATCCCATCCCATCCCATCCCATCCCATCCCATCCCATCCCATCCCATCCCATCAATAGGTGACAAAGCACTCGATCCCCAAATGATGATCATGCTTTTTAATGAGTTAATGTCATGAAATGAAATGCCCCAAAATTAATTACTAGCTACCACACACACATACACACACATATATACATATTAAACATACATACACACTCACGTTACACCGAAGTAGCATTGTCTCACTGTGGCTCTTTCATTGTTAGTGCTCCTTCATATAGTGTGTGTGTGTGTGTGTGTATAGTCTATCTCTGTGGCTCTTTCATTGTTAGTGCTGTTTGGCACCGGCACCATTCCGATATGACCAACATGCCGTCTAGCAATGATGGTTTGGTTTAATCCGTTTTTCACTTGACAGTTGAGTTGCAGTTCCTTATTAATGGCTACATTTCATACAACTTGTAATGCAGTTTACTGTCTCAAGCTTTTTGCCATTTGTTTTGGATTTTTAAACACGTCCCTCAGTGACATCAGCCGCGCGGTTGTCCTAATTTCAGTCAAGGTTCTAGACATTCGGTCCAATGGAATACAAAAACTGACCAGTTTATCAGGCCCCCCCAGTTCTGCTTTTGTCTTTGGTTCTTTTCAAAAGGCTACCAGGCATATGCATTGAGCTGCCAAAAAAGGGTGAGCACAGACTCACCCGAGCTGACAGGAAGGCCAAGGTTTTACTTTGCAACCAGAAAAGACGCGTGAAATCGTAAAGTGGCTTTGTCACAGAACTAAGTAACTGACTGTAAACACATCCGACAGCCGGTGTAAACTTTACCTGTGTAACGTTTCCGAACAGTTTCCATTTCCTGGTGTACAACGAGTAATGTGCAAATCCGCGTCTCCCCGCCACTGCCAAACACTGACCTGCTAAGTCTATAGCTGCAAACTATGAACACAAAGAGGCACATTAGCAACTAAAACAACCGCAGCATGCTCACTAACACCTGCACACACTGACACTTACCCGTATGGGCCAGTTACTTTCTAGATATGTGCTGTGAATCTGAGGACAGATATAATTAGCAATTAGAAATTACAGATATAGAATACAGAAGCAAATTAATACATTATTGCCCCCTGCATGGTATATTAAGAGGGCATGTATCATCAAACGATGGTCCGATTTTACTTTGCGATGAGCATAATAAACATAAAATACAGATTTACAATGTGTGTGTGTATATATATATATATATATATCCACTCTACTGTGCAAACTGAGGAAATCTGTAGCCCGAGATGTAGAGAGGTGACGTGACAGGAATGATGAGTGCTGGGAAATGTAGTGAGGAAGAGTTTTTGTTGATACATGATTTAAATTACATGAGCTATTCGACACCATCATAAAATATGCTTTATGCTAATAATTTTGACCAACTGTAAATTAATGCAAGTTTCTGAAAGACATACATACACATATACATATATACACACACACACACACACACACACACACACACACACACACACACACACGCATACATACACATACACATACATACACATACATACACATACATACACATACACATACATACACATACATACATACACACACATACATACATACATACATACATACATACATACACACACACACACACACACGTATACATATCTACGTATAAATAAATAAAAAGCACATTTTAAACTTGGTTTGCGATAAAATTAACTTGCAGATTGATTTGTTTCAAAACGTATCGCTATTGTGAAAACCGGCGACTTCCTGTAACGCATTTTAATTGCAGGGCAATCTTTCTGTTTAAAAGCTTCATTGTTCACACGTCCAAAAACAAAAATAAATAAATAAATAAAACTGAACTTCCCTAACGTATAAACACTGCTCCCAAAAATTAGGCCAAAATTAGGCCACATTTCCTTTTGAAGTACCCCCCAATTTGAGCAGTATACATTTTAGTTGCGTGTAACTGTTAACAGGTGTGTTTAGTGTGTGTGTGTGAGATTGTATACCTGCACCACGTGCCAGTGTTTGTGTCCGAGTAAAGTGCTGAGCTGTGTGTGTGTTGTGCTCCTTGATGTGTGTTGTTCCTGGTTGTGTATCTGAACCGCAGCGTCTCCACAGGTCATGAGGAGCCGATCCTCGCCGTGCAGCAGCACCTGCTCCTGATTGGACTACACATCAAACGATTTCGATATGAACCATGAGGAGGATGAGCCCGCCGAGTGCGTTTATTGTGTGGCACCGATTAAGGTGAAACACGCATTCAATGAGCAGTTTATTAGGAACAGCATTAATGAAAAAAAGAAAAGAAAAAAAAAAAACTAAATCAGCCAATCGTGTGTTAGCCTGGGGGAGCTCAGTGATGATGACCATTGTGGATGATAGTGGAGGTTTGCTGATCTCCTGGGATTTTTTCACTACACAGAACAGTCTGTAGAGTTCACTCAAAACTGCAATAGTCACCCTGTCCTGGTCGGGTGAGCAGAAAAGCATTTCTATAAAAAGGTACAACCTGTCAAACCTTGAAACAGATTTACAACAACGGCTACAAACATAAATCAAAACAACGAGTATAAACCCCTGTCAGACAAGAACAGAAAGCTCAATTTCTACCACACAGATGGCAGAGTCAGAATTTGGTGCCCACAGAACGAATCCAAGCTGCCTTGGGTCAACAGTCCAGCCTGGGGCAGAAGTAAGAGTGTGTTTTCTGGGGACTCTGAGCCTGTTAATACCGATTATCCATCGCTTAAACGTCACGTATTGTTTCTGACCGTGTGCACCCCTTCATAGTCACCATTTATATTCTTCTAACGGCTACTTTCAACAGGATATATTAAATAGCTTTCATAAACATGACAGGGAGTTCAGTCTTCTTAAACGTTGGCTCTAAATGTTCAGCAGAAACATCTGCAGGAATTGCATTAATATAACGTAGAATCTCAATGCATTAACATCTTGGGTCCATTCTGTAAAGAACTGGGTCTGTTTTGGTGCTAGTACAGTGTTCCTAATAAAAGTACACAGAGTGCATGAGTGTGTTAATTAAAAACATCTCTAGTAATTCCAAGACAGACTTACCGTACAGGGATTGACTGTCAGCGCGCTTTTAATGAACTGAAACTGCAGAAGAGAGACTTGACCCAACTGCTGCGACTCGTCCACATTCGCCTCCGAGCTGCCGATAACCCACAGGTGGTAACCCTCCGCCCCCCAGCTCTACAAGGCATAACAAACAGGAAAGCCTCAGACCTCAAACCCCAAGTATGCATGTGAACACATTTGGTAAATGGTGTTAGCTGATTAAATAAACGCAGGTCGGAAAAGCTAATCGTTGAAGAGTTCATACCATAGAGCTGATCTTTAGTGGATCCTTCTTAGTGCCATCAGAACGATTGCTGTGACGAAAACAGGACAAAGAGTGGATAAATCAGTAGGTCTGAAAATGTATCAGACATAATATAAACAAAGAGACGCATGGGCTTCACGGAGTGTGTCTTAGTTCTCTGATATATCACTACAGTCGAATCCGGTTAATGGGACCATATCTCGCTGATCCGCTTTGTATCCGCTCTAAGTGGCGACTTATGGCTTCTTTTTCTTATTCGCTCTCACGTTCTTTGGTCCGATTAAACGGAAATATTTTGGTCCAAATAAGCGAATAAAATTACATTTATATAATAATTGTTTCGGGACTTTAGAATTCGGTCCGAATAAGCGACCGGTCCCATTAACCGATGATAAAAATTAACCGGATTCGACTGTATTTGCTTTTATAGGTACTTAAATGCCAAAAGTAAAAGTACAATGATTTAATAAACTAATGTTCTATTATAATTTCTAAAACAAGACTTATTTTAACTAACTTTAGATAAACAGACTCTGTTGTCATTGTTGGTACACTAGTCTTTTAACAAAATGTCGTCAATTAGTCTGCGCAATGCAATGCGCACTATATCCTGATCGGTGTGCTCCACTTATGTTCTTTATCTACCTTGGGTTTTTTTTCAAAAATGTTATATCTGTTCTGATATAACTGTAACTGTAAGATTTCAAATAATGTAGTGACGCAAAATGTAAGATATTTGAATGTGAAATGTAGTGGCGATGAAGTGAATATCGGATTTAAAAAAGTCAAAAAAAGTCACCCAAAAAGAAAACAATACAGTAAGGTAGAGATACACAAAATACTACGTAAGTGCAGTATTGAATTACATCATTACTTAGCTACTGTCCAACACTGGCTATATGTAAGGTAGTGGTGGCCTAAGACTTTTGCACAGTACTGCGCATCTGAGCTGTAGCTATGTTTTCAAGCCACCAAACTTTGATGTCTTATTCCTTTACCTATTCTTGTTACCTGCACAGAGAAACTCAGCAGATTGTGATGTATGGAGTCACATGGCTGGTGAGAGATGAACTTTGGGAAATGTAATGAGGAAAAGGCGTGGTCGGGTAATAATCCTTTTGTGGTGACCCTTTATCCAATGAGTTCCACGAGATATTCAGTGCTTCGGTAGAAAATTACTTTTCCGTTAATGATTTTGCCCCGTGTTTGTGCTGGATTTGGAACTCTGCAGTGCGTGATGTAGGGAGTGAGGGGTGCTGGGAAATGTAGTGAGGAAAAGCCACAGTCATGGTCGTGTTGGAAGCACATTTAATGCAAGTTTTATATTCAGTCTAACTCCTCGGTTTACCATAAATTCTCGTTTTGCTGGAACGTAGCCCAGTACAGGGGAGTTAAGTGGAGCTGCTTTCCAGTTATCTTCCTGTTAGGGAGCAACTGAACCAATTCAGGTTTTTAGAAATCCAGGATTGTGTATCTTGCTTAACAATAACTCGTGAGCTTCGTGGTCAACCCTAGACCTGCTGCGTGTCGCCGCTTTAAACGTGTGTGTCGCTGTAACGTCTCGATGGCTGCTATCAGGACTGAAAAACAAAGTAGAAGGAAAGGGGAAAAGGGAGACCGATAAAGGGAGAAGTGATGTGTCGGGCGGGGACGGCGTTGTCCTATTTTTGCCATGTCAGAGGCTACAGCGTGTCCTCGTCCAATATTTGGGGCCAGTGTGCACTCTGATTAGTCCCCAAGGCTACACATACGCGCGCACACACTTTTCTAGAACTTTTTTTAATGGGACCTCGGTGTGTCTTAAATTGTTTCTGTGTTCAGCCCAACCCTCTGGGGCAGGTGAGTGAAGCTGACAGCGGGAAAGCTGCTTTCTTTCTCCTCCACCATGCTTAGCTGCAATTAGGAGCCTTTCCTGCCTTGGCGACTTCATGTGCGGAGAAATGGGCCCACAGAGAGCTGTCTCTCATTTTATCTCGCTCCACTCCCCCCTCTTTCCACCTAGACTTGTTTTTTCAGCCCTGCGTTGCCTGGGTGGAGGCCCAGATTCGAGCAGGGCCCTTGTGTTATGCTAGCGTTCATGCTAGTTAACCTGCTCATATAGTTTGCATACTGAAGTGTACGTTAGGACGAATATAGAAATAAGAACATGGAATATATCTGACGTACCAGATTGGTACAGATTTGATCTGTGTGTGTGTGTGTGTATGTGTGTGCGTGTGCGTGTGTGTGTGTGAGCCAGAGGACCTTGTTTCACTCATGTAGTTAGTATGTCACAGGTTTGTGAAGGGGCCCTGGCATAAATCATGATGGATTGGAGCATTGAGCGTAAATGACAATATGTCAGAATGTTAACGGGACTCTAGTGTGTGTGTGTGTGTGCGTGTGTGTGTGTGTGTGTGTGTGTGTGTGTGTGTGTGTGGGTGCGAGCGGTGCAATTGCTGCCATTTCGGCTGTATAAATACACGTATTTGTTCAGGTGAGGAATGTTTTCCCTGTTCCACCACCCAACTGTCTGTCATCCCAACCGTAATGGTGCTCAGGATTAGCAAACATTGATCATTCTAGATTGTTCAGCATTGTTAGCCGTTTTTTTTTTTTTCTTCTATTTTTACAACGCTAGCATGCACGCTAAAACTTAAGCATCCACACTGCCTGCTGTGAAATGTAATTGGGAAGCCCGTGGCAGGGCAGCTGCAAAGCTTTGCCTTACCAGCTAAATAATTGATGGCAGTTGCTTAAATGACATCATTTTGAGCGCCTTTTCTGTATAGTGCAGATTAAACAGGGCGAAACGTGCCAGAAGGATTGGGAGCGATCGGCGCAGGGCCTGCACAGCCCAGCTCGGGGTTTGGATGAGGGCAGTTAAGCGGGATAATCTGCCAGTCATCATGAGAGCCTGAGGAAAGATTGAAGCCAGTTTACCAGTACGATACAGCCTAATGATTTGTCTAGCTGTGGGAGCAGAGTTTAAAAAAAAAAGACTAAGCTGAATGGGTTTCTGTTGTAGGTAGGTGGAGTTATGTGAGTAAGATCACCTGCAGGCGAAAATGAGACGTGTGACTTTTTATTCCTGAGTTTATTCCTCAATATTCGTGTCACTCGTAATTACACAGTAAAGGTGATTTGCCGGTTTAGTTTGTTCAACAAGACGTTTTGCAATTTGTAACATTTATAACGTTTAAAAACCACTAGTTCACCATTTTATGACAGTTTTATGGACGCTGGAAAAAAATGAATTGGGTTTTGAGCAAAATTGTAATTTTTTTAGTGGTATTTTGAGAAAGTTGTAATATTCCTAATATTTCCTAATAAGTCCTAATATTTCAAGATTAAAGTTATAATATTTTGAGAGTGAATTCATATATTTTTTTAAAATAAAGTTGTATTACATATTATAATATTATATAATATAATATGTAATAAAGTTTGTAATGGCAAAGTTGTAATATTTTCAGATTAAAGGCGTAATATTTCGAGATTAAAGTTGTAATATTTTGAAAATAAAGTCGGAAAATATAGAGTGTAAAGTTGTAGCATTTTAGTATTAAAGTTATAATATTTAACAATTAAAATTGTAATTTTTAGGATTAAAGGTGTAATATTTTAGTATTAAAGTTATAATATTTAACAATTAAAATTGTAATTTTTAAGATTAAAGGTGTAATATTTAAGTATTAAAGTTATAATATTAAACAATTAAAATTGTAATATTTTAAAATTAAAGGTGTAATATTTTAGTATTAAAGTTATAATATTAAACAATTAAAATCGCAATATTTTAAAATTAAAGGTGTAATATTGTAGTATTAAAGTTATAATATTTAACAATTAAAATCGTAATATTTTGAGATTAAACGTGTAGTATTTTTGAGAATAAAGTCGTAATATTTTGAGATTAAACGTGTAGTATTTTCGAGAATAAAGTCGTGATATTTTGAGATTAAACGTGTAGTATTTTCGAGAATAAAGTCGTGATATTTTTAGATTAAATGTGTAGTATTTTTGAGAATAAAGTCGTAATCGTCTAAGAATAAACACATAGCATTTTGAGATCCAAGTCATAGTATTTGCAAAAAAAAAAAAAAAAAGAAACAGTTACCTCTGTTTTCCACACTAATTTCAGTTAATTTTTTTGAATGACTTGTTTTCTTTCTCACACACAGTATCGCCCCGAGTGAAACATGCATGAGATTGTGACATTAAGCACAACCTGACACGGTCTGACACTGTTCTTACTTGTAGGGTTAAACAAAATGTAGGCATTGTTTCTGTTTCTGTCCTAGACCTTCATGTGAATCACTGCAGATCACTGGCCAGTCCTTAAGTTTATAGTACACACTGTTACTAAACGGAGCAGGACAGAAAATGTAATGATCAGAAATGTTGTATAAACAAAACAGTTGTTTAGTCTGTGTGTAAGGACTATTAATATCATCCAGTCCGCTTTGGAACTCCAGCCATGCAAAATGATTGCATTGTTCTGAATTGACAATTATGATTTGTATTATAAAGTGAATTTCTGTCGAGCTTAAGTCAATGGAAGTAACAATGGAAGTAAGCTTAAAATTAAATAACAGCAGGAACAGGTTGAAATAAAAAAACGAACCTTAAAACGATGTATTCTGTGCAAGCTGGCCTTTGCATTTGCAAGTGGTAGCAAGTGTGTCGCTGTCTGGGGGCTGTCTGTCAGCATCGCTTATCATATCAAATAGTTCAGTGGAATTCCCAAAGCCTGTATGACAAATTTATTCATAATTTAATTAGTGCGGGAGCTCGGCTGCACTTAGCATTAACATAAACCGAAGCTGCAGAAGTTCTGCCCCAGTGCTTTGGGTCTGCTTCGGCTTTTGGTTAAAGTTAGATTTGGGATTAGATTAGTCATAGTTATACACAAATGGAGGGTCTGCTAGGGTGTGGCCTACACGATGGTCAGAAGTTATTGCTGGTGTCAAAGTTTTGTGTCTGTTGTTGTCCTGTCTGTGTGATCTTTTAAAATAATCGCTCTCTGGAAGCTTCTCATGCATGTGGTCACCAGCAGCATCTTTTGAACTGATGGGCAGATGAAAAAATATCCTTTTTAACACCTCAACCGCATGCTGCACAATACGCAAGCACTATTGATCTAAAAATGGTTCCAAGTGTTACAAACACCCCTTAACCATGTTTGTATGTGTATATGTATATGTACACTGCTCAAAAATAGGGGGATGGGGGACAGACACCCTACTGAACAGTCAATGTGGGGGCACTCTCACCCCCATGAAGATATCACTTGCTACTCAGTCAATATAAATGGGTTTATTACATCTCATTTGCATAATCAAACAACATTTTTGGACGTTTCCTTTGCTTCATATTCATTTTAAAATTTAAAACCCACAAAAAAAAAACACTTTGCGGGTTTTCAAATAATATTTATGCCAAAAATATATCACGGATTTTCGCTGTTTCACGGGTTTTTGCAGAACTATTTACATTGAAAAATCAACACATTTATAAAAATATATTTAAAAAATATATTAATTCTAACAATAAAAGAATGTTATAAATCATAAAACATTACGATTTACAGTCAATAGCGTATTTATTCGGCGGATGAATACTCAGCAAAAACGAGAAGTACGAGTCGCTACTCGGCGACGTGACGAGTTTTTATCTGCGGTTTTGTGTTCGCTGTTTGTGAAAGTTTCATTATAGACT
>JAUZST010015552.1:0-10159 GCA_034779995.1 Parotocinclus haroldoi | reverse complement strand
AGGGGAGCAGTATATATAGAGAAAGAGAATGGGTGGCAGGAGCGCCACCCGCAGGCCAGGAGGAAAAGGTGACGGAAAGAAGGAGAAGACGCTAGAAGGGGAGGTGCCCTGGGTGACGGCTGTCCGATAAGATCGCCCATGCGATCTCATTGTGACATAGGAAGGATGTTTAGAGTGCCTGGAAAAGTCATAATGTAAACGTAAACATACTGTACAGGACGGTGGAGGTAGAACCACTCAGGTGTTTGGTTAGCTAGCTGGTGCATGAAAAAAGACCATTGTAGATTCAGTCCTATTCTAATTTCTCTTTGCTTTTGTAGAGGTGCCAGAGCTTTTAGGTTAGCCCAACCGCAGCCACTCCCCAAATTATATGAGAATAGCACGTTTAATGAATGATTTGTTTTATACGTTTAGATGAAAAGTGCTTAGGCATGAAATATATATCTGTAAGCATAAACACCTGACTCGTTTAATTGTACATTTTTATTTCTTATAGTCACATTTCTGTTGAAATTATACATTTGGCTCAGAGAATATCTCATACGATACGTTTTATCACGAAACTACCTATAACGTATAACTCCACCCCTTTATCTAATTATATAACCACCAATCAGATTTGTGTACTGGGATCTCAGACACTGTTCACACCAAATATCTCAAAAGTGTGATTTTAAGATGACTTGTCATCTGATCTGCACATGATTTCTAAATGATTACAATAAAAGATGAATTTAGCGAAGATCTCTCTTTGTTTGATGGCATTTGATTAGATTGGCATTAGATTGTTAGTAATTATGTTTGTTGTGTGTTAATTAGGGGTCCTGTGGGGTTTTTTTTTGTGTGAAGTCGTGCCAGAGCATTGTTTCTCCTCCCAGATCCAAACCTCACAGCTCACACAGACTTTCAATCGCTTTCTCTTTGGTGATTTTTTTCCACTCTTGGGGAATCTCTCCGTTCCCACTGAATTTTTTCTTGTAATGGTTTTCCAGCTCTTCCTGAAATCTGCACACAAACCACTTCCAGTACGGCATCTCCGAGTCGTCCCGGCAGATGTTCCACTTGGCGTAATCTCCACCTGCTTTCCTGTACTCTTTAAAAGGTAAAACTTTATCAGCTGCACAGAAGTTCATGTTGCTCGATACGGCAGTGGTGCAGAACTCCACTCCAAGGGTGTTCAGGAACATGTAGGACCATCCGTTGATTCCACAGTTGCGATGGAATCGTACGTTGTGATCTCCGGTATGATCTTCCAGCGTGTTGGTACAGATGGCGTTACAGAACGGGCACTGAGCCCAACAGCAGCGACACAGGTGCTCGGTCATGATCTCGTGGGGTTTCCTCCTGAACATTTCCAGCTTGAGCTCAGATTTTTCATAAAGTTTGTTCTCCAGCTTTGACTTCATGTCCGTCAGACCTTTACTCACGACCTCACGGAGAAACCTGAGGTCTGTCGTTTCTTTTTCTTCCAAACACGACTCTTCTTTGAACTGAAGCACGTCTTTCAGCTCTCTGGATAAAAGCTGGAGCCACATGTTCACGTCCTTCTTCTCCTCGACTTCATCCGTGACTTTATTCACAGCCTCCTGTAGACATTTGACTTTAGAACCGATGTTACGTTCCATGGTCTTCAGAACCTCCGTACGCTTTTCTTCCGTTATGTACTTATCCACTTGGTTCCTGATAAAGTTCTGAAAATGCTCTTTGGGTTTATGAAGGTATTCGATGTAGAGCTCAAAGCTTTCCTCTTCTGCTAGTGATGTCAGAATGTGCTTCTCCAGATTCGACCGGTTTCCGCTGAACGCTGGGAAATCCCGTTTCATTTTCTCAGCCACGTCGAGGCCCGTTTGGTCGTAAGCAGCCTGCAGGATGGAAGGTTCCAGTTTACCTACAATGAACTCACCGAACACTGCAGCCGAGGCAGAACCTTTGCAGAAGTTCTCAAAGACTTTGAAGTACTGAGGCTTTTGTCTCTCCAGGTACATCCTCACATCGTTAGCTTCTCGGAATTCTTGGTGGAGCTCTGCAAACTGCTGAGCGGCAGATTCACACACACAGAGACACAGATCCACTGTGAATTCCTTCTTGAGCAGATAACAAGCCTGAGTGTTTTGTTCATGCTCGTTCACGCTTGTTTTGACCGATTCTATTATTTGTTGGATGTAGCTGTGATTGTATCCGAGTCCTTCACCGAATATCTGAGCGATCTGCCTTTCGGTTTCATTGGAAATATTTTCAGAAAGTCTCCTTAAGAGACGATTATCGCCCGGTGATAGCACATTAGCCGTTGGAGTGTTATCCGATCTCGTATCCCTTCGACGAATCTTGAAAGAAAATGCTTTGGCAAGATTACCTATCTGATGAAATATGCCAGATCCCTCACTGTCCTCTCCACCTTTCACTGTGAGATCCTGTTCAGAAAGCTCTTGTTTATGTCTCATAAATATGACGTAATCAGAGTAATCTCCTAAAGCATCAATTTTTTTGTATTCTTTAAGATTCTGTCGATCGCACACCAGTGTCAGCTCGAAGGTCTCGGACAAGATCTTCGTAACGTCTCTCGAAATATCAATGTCACCTAC
This sequence comes from Parotocinclus haroldoi, assembly GCA_034779995.1. Lineage (NCBI taxonomy): Eukaryota > Metazoa > Chordata > Actinopteri > Siluriformes > Loricariidae > Parotocinclus > Parotocinclus haroldoi. The sequence continues at coordinate 7,577 of JAUZST010015552.1, read as the reverse complement.
TGAGGGAGCTTCATGGGTCAGCTTACCGACCCACGTGGACCACAGGTCGTCAAATTTCCGGGTTAAAGCGTTTTCGTCGATCTCGTCGTGTTTCAGATGGAAAGCAAGCTCTTTACTCAGTTTAAAGAGCTGATTTTCATACTTGGTCTTCTCTTCGTTCACCTTCTCTCTTGCCACTTTCTGCTTATAAACCTGATCCAGCTTTCGTTTTGTTCCTTCCACGAGCTCGCTGTACAGATCCGACATCTTCAGATGGAACTTTTCCCGCCACTGAATCAAAATTTCTTTATCGCGGTCTTCAGTGAAGAAATGCTGAACGGATTTCTCGACCTCGCTCTTCGTCTCCCTTATCTGGGCCACCAGGTCTCTCTCGTCGATCCTCAAATCCTTTTCGTTGTTGACTCGGTTGTGGAGTTTGCTCTCGATCGCCAGCATGGTGCTCCGTAGTTTCCAGGTCCATTTACTGTACTCGTGCTCCAGTCTCCTGTACACGGCGATCTCCAGAGAATTTCTGAAGCTAAACACAAAGTTTTCGTTCAGCAGGGCGTTCCACAAATCGCAGATGCTCAGTTTGAACTCTGAAAGATTTACGCCGCGGCTGCCGCCGATGTTTGAGAGGATCTTGTGTTTGAGCTCATGAACGTTTTCGCTGTAGGACGGGTTGGGCGGGGCCATGGGTGGGCTGCTGAAGGCAAGACGCTGCTGCTGAAGGCGTAGTTGGTTCATTTCCTGCTTTAAGGAGGCTTTGTGCATCTCTGGGCATCCTACTAATCGGTACAGACTTTTGTTTTTCTGGCACCAGTCGTGCCACAGTTTTCCTTGGCAGGGCAGATGTTTCTCTTTAATGGTTGGTAGTTCTGCACAGTTCAACAAACCCATGATCTTGTTCGCCACCTCCTTTGCTTTGCTGCACTCTCCCTTCTGTTCGTCTGCCGTCCTGGTGTGTTCGGCCACATCCTCGAGCTTAAACCAGGAATATTCGGGAGTGTGTTTGCACTGTGCAACGTTTGCGCAGCATTCCTGGATCGTTCTTCTTAATTCCTCAGCCACATCGGCTTGACTTCTGTCTTTCAAGCCCATTTTGTACATTTTGTTCTCCAGTTTCTTCACAGACGAGTCGCTGTCAGTAAGAATGAAAATAAGAGGCTTGGTGGAGGTTGACAGCGCTGTAATTATTGACCTGTTACTGTCATCTTTACCAAGTGTGGACAGCATGACAACATTTACCGTGGCCATTGCCGTCAATAGCTCGCGGCTCTTGTTGTTGGTTCCTGCGTCTCCACGGAGATTGCAAAAGGCGGTACAGTCAGCGAGCCAATCGGAGCTCTTGCCGGAGGGGCAATACCAGGCAATTTCAACAACCCCGTCCATCAGGAGGCGAGTTTTGCTATTTTGGGGGCAGTTCCTGTGAAAGAATGTATGATGTCGCTCGTTGATCAGATTGTTTATGAGCTGCGACTTGGATGAAGACAGAGAGCCCAATCTGAAGAAGGCCACCATTTGAGTTTTTACCCCAAACATCGGTTTGCACTTGCCAGTGACTTTGCCGCCGTCCTCCGATTTCCAGCTTTTTTTGATCTGCCGAAGCGCCCACAGAGGGAATTCGATTTGGCCGGTGAACGGGTTGGGCATTATCATGGGGATGGCGTACTGGCACTGCGAAAGCTTCGTTACCATTAGCTGTCGAAGGAAGTTGTCGGCGCTGTAAAACGCAGCCATCTGAACATCCATGGGGTGAATCTGGAACGGTCTGATTTCCTCACGACCCACCACGCTCTCGCCAAAGAGGGACGAAAATATATCCTGTGCCTCCGTTACGCCGTGTTGAGCGTTGGATTTGGTCTCTTCCTGTTCCAGTGTGATATATCTGGCTTTGTAGTCCATCATGAGCAGCCTCTGGAGGAAATTGCCAACCAAATCTTTCTCTGCACACGGCTCGTGGCATTTTGTCGGTGATGTGATTTGGAGGAAGTCACTCGTCTTTAACGTGTGCTCTTTACCGAGGCTGAGCCTGCTGAAAAGAGTTTGTATGTTCTCCTTATCTTCTCTTGCTTGTCCAAGCTTTGAATCTTCTCCCTGTGAAGCAAAGAGTATTATTTACATTTACCGTCAGGTAACATGCAACAACAAATGTTTGCTGCATTCGTCAAACTTTCAGGTACAAAATTACCTTTCTGTGGTCCGATCTGAATCTGGGAGCTTCTGAGACAGCCTTCAGCAGATCAGCTAAGAACACAAACAAAAATAAAAGGTTAGCTTAATAATTAACTTAATACGCACGGTCTAAAAAAAAACAGAATAACACGAGACCCTACAGGACTTATCTTTATTAATATCTAAGAGTATTTCCTGACTGTTTATACTCCAGGGGTATATGGGGTGAATCCTAAACTAAGAAAGAAAATAAAAGTAAAAGTTCAGTTTGAGATCGAGCTCTGTTTCTCTATAAAATAGTACAGTGGTGCTCAAAAGTATGTGGACTGTTCATCAGTTTGTCTCTTTCTAGATTAGCTATATTAGATATTCTAGATGGCTATATTATACTTAGTTACTTACATCTGAGAGTGGAACAAGTATGTGAACCTTAGCGTTCAGTATCTGGTGGGCAGCAATAACGGTAACTAAACATTTGGGAAATTTAATACCGGTATTTTCTGTACAGAACAGATTTGGCTGTGGGGGGTTGTGGGGTTTCTCACAACTTTCCACGACATTTCTATTGGATTAAGGTCTGAACTTTGATTTGGCCAATTCTTGGTGTGTTTAGGGTTGTTCTCTTGCTGCAGGACCCACGTTCTGTTCATCTACAGATGTCCTGATATTCTCTCCGATGGTTACTCTGTACTCTGATGGATTGGTGCCCCGTTTAGGGTTGTTCCTGCCCTTACGCCCAGAGTTGCTGGGTGGGCACTGGTTGGCCCGTGACCCCATGTGGATTAAGCAGAAGATGATGGATGAATGCATGGACGGGTTCCTCTGTAAATACTCAGTAAACCATCCTGTTAATATAAAGAAAACATATGAAGAAATAAATCAATTTCCACCTGGGCGTCTCTGAGTTTCTTGCACATGCTCTCTGAGCGTTGGCCTTGTGTTGAACATCTCAGCCGTGTAGCATGGCTGCTTATTCTCAGAGACCATCAAGTCGATCTTTTTCAGCAGTTCTTTCATCTCTGATTGGTTGGTCATGCTCTTACTGCACGTGTGGTACCTTCCCCCACACTCCCTGATGAGTTCCTCTAGTATGGTGTTGTTGGTCAGGTCGTCCACGATGGTATCACATTCCTCTTCTCTCTCGTACATGAAGAGGATCATCACAAAGGGAAGGACACCACCTCCAAACTTCCTCTGGAGCCAGTCCAGTACCTGCGTATCATCCCCTCTAAAATCTCCCAGTTCCAGAATGAACAGGAACGAGTGAATGTTGTTTTCCTGGACTAATCGAGCCGTGATGTGGTCCACAGGGCCAAGGTACAGTTCTCCCTCATGCAAGTCCAGAATGTTTATTATAGACAGACGGTGTCCCCACAAGTCTGGGTTCCTGTGGAAATGGGGTTGCCCCGGCTGAGAGGGCTCGGGTCCAAGGAGCAGATTTTCAGTTCCATAATGGACTGCAGAGCTTTTTCCAAAAACAACAACTGTGAGATGATCATCATCATCATGAAAAAGTGGAGACGTGGTGCTGGACGTCTTCTTTGTGCCTTTATTATCCTTGAACAAAGAACACAAGTAATAACATTATCGCTTTATTACTCCTCTGTTAAAACAATTCGTATCTATGAACATCTGCTCCTGCACATCTGATTTACCTCGCTCCCATCACTGAGAAAAAACAAGTACAACATATTTCAGTTCCTACCTCGAGGTCTTCTGATGTTCTTTGGTTTTTCATGCTGCTGCTGATCTGATCTTCATCTGAAGCTAATCAGATCAAACGGGAGTTTTGTTAGTTAGAAGTTAAGACCTTCTTCATATCTGATATCTGATCACAGTTACTAAGTCATCAATCCATCATGTGTTGGTCTGACACCAGTACATTTACATTTACCCTTATCCAGAGCAACTTACACTCATACAGTCTTACAATCCAAGCCATTGTGGGTTAAAGGTCTAATGTAAGGACCCAACAGTGGCAGCTTGGCAGAGGTGGGGTTTGAATCCTGAATCTTCTGGTCCATATTCTTAAGATCATATCCATTAGGCTACCACAGTACCATCAGTATTACCTCACAGGCTGCATTAAAAGCTGGATTCCTTACCCAAATCTGTTTGGAATGTGGTGTATTTATTTTGTTTATGATGGTAACCCTGCATGGCTACACTGACTAATGCACAGATCAGATTATGATTTTTATATCAGCTTTATGGCCAATCATACTTTCAGTTTGTATTATCCAGTCTTTACTAGAGTGCTGGAGTCTGAGGGGATGCTAATTATAAACTTTTTTTGGATCATTATTGAATATGATTGCCTCTGGATAACAGGAAAAAAAACACGTTCCTGCTCTTCTCATTCAGGATCTAATCAATAATAATCCCAGTTTTGGTCTGATGTGTCAGACCTGATGTGTCCCCATCTTGGTCCTGACTTGGATCTAGAGATTTTGAGTGCAAACCCCAGCACAACAATACTCTAGCTGGTACTGTTATTGGCTTTTAGAACATTCACTTATTGAGAGGAATATTTATTGGCATTTGGCTTTGGGTCTTCAAAATTACCTTCAGGTTTCAATTAAACTGATTTAAAAACAGAAGATGGGATTCCTTTCCGTTCCTGCTGAGTTTTGATTGCATTTTTGGGTTTCAGCTTCTCTTCTCAGGGTAAATAAAATCTGTCCAGATCAAACGTCCTGTCTGATAGACAATCCAAGCCCTCGAGATAAGGGTCTTGCTGAAGGACCCAGGAATGGCTGCTTGGTGGGGGTGGGATTTGAACCCTTGACCTTCTAGTCTACTGACAGAATTGTATGTTTGCCCTGTTGTTACCTTTATCCATAGCTCTTAAATGTAGCTGTAATAAAGCGTAGTAGATTTCCTTTGTTTTGATTAGAGTATCAGCTCACTGGGTAACATACTGATCTGATGCTAACTAGATCTGATTCTCACGGCAATCTTAAAGGTGTGATGTCATATCAGCAGTGCAGGATCAGTACTGGGCATCAGATCAGAACATCACGTACCTTCTCCTGTGCTCCTCTGATCTGGATCTACGTAGAGGCTCAGAGCTGGGTCTTCTGGATCTTGGTCAGTCATGCCTTCCTCGTCCTTAGCAGCACGTTTTCAGCATTAAAGCACACAGATTAAACATGATAGCAATAATAAACTTAACAAACAGCCAATCTAGATTCAAAACGGAGGAGACAGTGGCAGGGAAAAAGTCCCAGGGAGAAAAAGATAGAGAGTTTAGAGAGGATGGTAAATATTAGAATCGAGCTGTGTAGTAAATATATTTGGAATGAGATCTTTAGGTATTAATTATATAATAAAACTATAAAATTTAAAGAAGTTACACAAGCAGTCTTGACACATTTTGAAAAGCCGTGTTATACTTTTGATTGGTTTTTATTTGAATGATTCATTAAAATATACATACCTACGTTTTACTATCGTTCGTTTCTGCTAACAAAATTCAGAATATCTCTCACCCAATATCACTATAAAACCAAATAAAATAACATTCATCTTAATACGCAAATAACGATAAAGATAATTGTGATTATAATATAAGGTAATAATGATTGGTAGGAGTTCATGTTAGTTAAACGGTAATATAGCGCCCCCTGCTGACACATCCTGAACTTTTTTTCCACCAAGCCATGTAATTTGCTTTCGATTTCTAGATGACTGAGCTCGCGCTGCTGTTACACCCTAACAATGTAAACAATTTCAGCACTAAATAATACAAACATTACAGAGATTAAAATATTTCAAAGGATTAAATTTATTAGGAAAGAAGAGAAAGTTCTATCCGATAACTCCGAGCTTCTTCTTCTTCTTCTCCTTTAACGTTTTAAATCTGATCTTATTCTAATCAATTCTCTCTCTAATTCCATTTAAATTACACTTATTACTGTTAGATTATTGTTACAGTGCTGAATTAAAAGAGAGGATAAGAAGAATAAACTCGTACCTGGACACCCGGAGCGCGAGCTGCTGTTTGAAACCGAAAGTATTAAGCCGGCTCTTTTATTAATGACGAGTCCTCAGTCACGTGACGGTACAAACAAAAAAGAGCTTAAGTTTTAGCTCGTGTAGATTCTACATATGATGTACAGAACAGTTTGAAGTTAGCTTGTTCTTCATATTATGAATTTATCACATCAGAGTTTTGTCTTCTCATGATCATTTAATGTCTGTTCAATCGAACTCGATAAAGATAATAAAAATACATCAAAACACACAAGCAACTACTCAATTAAACAAAAAGTTTATTTTAGTAGGTATTAATTGTTATTATAGCCCTCTGACCTTGCCTGTAAGTGAGATCAGGAAGATCCTTTATGCTTAATTTGTGGAGTGTTTTTAACTTGTCTGTTAAACCTTGTACTAAATTATTAAAATCCATCAAACCAACCACCAAAGTTCTAAATTACAATTCATGTTTCTTTACAGTTTTGTTATTTTGTCCCTCTGAACTCTCGTATTGAGCACTGGTCTTGTGACCAGGTAAGACATGTGGACGTCACCACCTCCTCCTAAATTTAAAATACAAAATACAAGAAGAATTTACTCTAACTATAAGTAATATAACAATTATTACTCTATGTATTGCTTAATTGATTAATACTTTCATACTTTAATCTCTTTTCCTTCCTGTTACTGCTGGATTCTTTGTTTCTGCCGCTAATCGTTTTTTAGAAAGTTTGCGGGTGACGCCTTGTGACTATAGCGTGTTTGTTTATTAGCCATTAGCAAATCTCCGGATTCCATTTCATTTCAGGTTCATCTTTTTTACAGTTTAAATTAATAACTCATTTACAGTCGTTTCCTTCTACATATTTCTTTATTCGTTTGTTTGTTAGTGTATTTGTTTATTAGTCATTAACAATTCACAGCTACTTTTATCATTTTTTATTCATTTTTACAGCGCTTTCTCAAACCAAGTCAAGCTTATTGTCATAGATACATTGTAGCAGGTACAATATACAACCCGTCCCAACATACGATATAACAAAGGGGCGGGGGGGGGGGGGGTGTAGAGACAGGAAGCCAAAACGCCCTTACTATTGTCTGTGGAGTACAGTTTGTGAGAACAAAAAAAAAATCCTTACCACATAAGCACATATAATGACATTTGACAAAAGACTAGCCACGGGGGAGGGGCAAAGGGACTGATGAAAAAAATTTGGGGTTCCTTGCAGGTAACTATTAAACACAGATAGTCCCTGTGGAAATAATAATCTTAAACTTAAGCTAGGATTACTTAACATTAGATCACTTACAAACAAGGCAGTGATTATAAATGAACTAATCACTGATAAACGCTTACACACACTCTGGCTTACTGAAACCTGGATTAGAGCAGATGAATATTTAGCCTTAAATGAAGCCTCCCCTCCTGGGTACAGCTATGTTCA
>JAUZST010015551.1:0-10159 GCA_034779995.1 Parotocinclus haroldoi | reverse complement strand
AATGCAACTGTGAGGGAGAAGCAGTAAATGGAAGGCGTGTCCATAGGTTGGGAGAGAGGGTTAGCCAAAGAGTCGCTTGCCTTAAAGCACCAGTCCGTGTCAATAGCAGCGTAATCCTCTGGAGAAGTTTACACTGCAGTTCGACCTCACGGCCAAACCACAGGTAAGATGCTTGTTTTGGCTCGAGTGCTCTAAATTTTCACACAGAACTCTCATGAATAGCGGTTCTCAATTGCCAATTTTTCCAGTTTTGAGTTCAGAACCGATAGCTTCTCCGAGATTGAATCCATTCCGCGAGTAAAAGTCACAGTCTGAGTGCTTACGGCTCTTCCCACACCCTCAATTATGTTGAACAGTGGTAAGGGACTTTAAACAGCTGATCCAACTTTTTATTTTTGGGATATACCAAGGCATCACCTAATCCAATCAGCAGAAATCCCGTAATTATGGTTTTTAATAAGAATACATCCTCAATGTCCTCAATGGAAAGTTGCGCCATACACATGATCCACCAGTTTTTCCAAGCTTCCATCACATATCCAGCAGCAAAAGTTCCATCTGGACAGTAGGCTCCCCCAGGCCAAGGCTTCCCGTCAGGAAGATGGTGTCAATAGCATTGAGAGAAAATTTAATCAATTCCATAATTTCAAATTTCTTTTTGAAGATCTGCATTCAGGAGCAGAAAACACAGACAGACAGTAAAGCAATCAGGAACAGATAGGAGATAGGAGAGGGGAAAAGTGCATCCGCCTTCCTTAAAGGTTGTGAGAGAAGCTTTTTTTATTTTAACAGCAATGACTTCATGACTGCGTTACGTTTTTGTATGTGTCTAATGATTGCTGTGTTTTAGTTATTAGTAGTATGGTGGCTAGTTGAATTGTTGCGAATGAAGAAATGTCATTGGTATCATGACGATCAATTGGCTGTCACAATCTCCGTGGTCCACTGCGTCCAATGAGGTTCGTCGAGGGGTGGAGTTTTGAGGTGCTTATGCATGCCGGAAAGCAAGAGTCGTTAAAAGGGGCTGCAAGGGATCCAAATGAGGAGCAGACTGAGACTCTCTTGGTTAATGGCTGTCTTGCTACCCTCTACTCAAGTTACTTGTTGTGTGTCTAAAAAACGGATAATTTGAGTGTGAAGATTTTGGACAGGTAAGCACGAGCACGCTCTTACATTGTCCACAGATGGCGCACTTTTTGTTTGTTTAGACACCCCAGGGAAGTTGCCAGTGCCACCCAATGTGTTTTGTGTTGTTGAGGGAATTGTGAAGTAGTTCGTTTCTTTTGTTTTATGTTTTTGTGTAGTAGTTGTTTGTTAGGAGTGGGGATTTTGAGCATAGGGACAGTTATGTTTTGTTCTGTTCTTTCCTTTGGCACTGGATAGTCCAGCTCTGTTGCGTCTGTGTATATGTACATACCTATGTTTCCAATGTATCTATTGGCCCAGGTTGTGGCATAGTCGTATTTTTGCACATACACACAGTGGGTAGATGGAGACACTCCATTTCTGATCCAAGATCATACCAGAACAACCACCCAGTACAAACCTCGGTAGGACACACTGCGGAGGCTTGTAACAACTGTCTTTAATGATATGTTCAGCTATCTTCCAGATGCAGCTCTAGACAGATTTGAACATTTAAATTTAATTAGCTCTAAATCAGGACTAGAATGTTTTACCCCTATCACTAACACTGTAAAAAACTTAGGTGTTACGTTTTATTCCGATCTCTCTCTTGATGTGCACATTAGCAGCATCACACAAATTTCTTTCTATCAGTTAAGTAACATTGCTAATCTTAGAAATATCCTTTCCTTTCAAAATGCTGAGAAACTGGGTCATGCATTTACAGCCTCGAGGTTAAATTACTGTAATGCTCAGGGAGTCGCAGAAGGCTTGCTCAATTTGGGATTGGCCTTTTAAGATAATATAATATTGTAAAGCTGCTTTGAGACAATGCACCACTGTAAAACGCACTATATAAATAAATTTGAATTTCATGTTACTAAAGGAAACCTTGATTTGACACACATGAAATGTAAAGGTGTGGCACAAACGAAGTGTAAAGAGAAAGCATGCTACTTTTCTATAAGTTTATATCACTGTAATTCGAGTTTAATCCGTCAACCGCGTTAACCCTTCTAAAAGCAATTACTTTTCACCTTCATAATTAAAGGAACAAGCACTTTAATCTTCCTGGCTTTCAAAGGGAGTTTGGCTGGCTGTTTAATCTATGTTAAGGCTTTGGGAGCATAACAAGTAGAAAAAGCAGTACAGTGAAAAGTCATAGCAACAGAAGGAGTCACGAGTGTCAGATATGGACAATGATTCAATGGAAAATGTAGCATGTGTCCAGATATAGGCACAAATCTTCTTCCAAGGGTTCAGTAGCTGGCACATGCCAGGGTTGCGTTTTCAAATCAAGAGTTAGAAATAAAGAAGCAGAAAGCCAGATTGGATCTAGAAAAAAGCTTCATTGGAAGCAAGCTTCCAGCCCTTGACCTTGAAAAGCAGCAGCTGCTGCCAGTGCAGAGGCCAAAGCTTTAGAAGTGGCAGCAGAAATGGGGTGTGAGGACATTCTTAGTGGAAGAAGAGGTATTACACCTCTGGAGTTACGACAGTGGATGGAGATGTACGTAGAACAACAGGCACAGGCTAGTGGATCCTCAAAATGACACAGATGTGAGACCTCTGCTGACTACACTTGCAACTCAGATCAGTAAACTTTCTTTCTTAATCCACCAAGCCACTTAATTTAAGTCAGCCCATGTGAATGCATGTAAAGGGTGGCACCTGTGTAAAAAACTGTACACTCTAGAAAAGCTGGATGCTACCCAGCGAGTCATAATTGAGTTTGTCCAAAGGGATGTTTTCTCACATGAATACTCAACATGACAATAAACAGAACAATTTCTAAGTCAAGCGCTTTCCTGAATCTTGATTCTGTCATGTGTGATAGTTTTCTGTGGGTGCATGCATCGGTTTATTACCACTATTACCATACAAAAGTGAGGTATTAAGGACGCCACTTCACAGAAGGAGCTATGAGGGCTTCCAGCCTGTGGATTGTGGGCAAGAAGTGAACAGATTCAGTCATCCACCATGCTCAGTCAAATGGTAAGGCAGAGAAATAAGTGCACAGAACCCACAGTATTTATTACTGGATTTGTTTAATAAATTATTTCGTTATTATATCTGTTTGCCCGTCTATCTGCATCAGGTTAACATAAATATACATACTTATGTATACATATACATACATATACATACAGGGGAATTTTTTTTCCCTATATTGCTTAGTTCTGATTTTCAGGATTAAAAATAATGAGTATTTAACCAACTGAGGGTTGTTGCTTCAGCTTGACTGCACTCATATAGCCCAATGTACTGTAATACAGCCAAGGCTCATCCTTAGACTATATAGCCTTGCAGAGAGGTGAAGCACCAACATTTTTGTTCCTTCCAGACAAGAATCTTGCAGACTTGGTGTATGAATGTCCTCTTCTGTCTCTCTCTCTCTCTCTCTCTCTCTCTCTCACACACACACACACACACACCTATATAAAGTGAGTAGATCTCTTCGTCTGCTTCCGTACATCTTTGTACACTCCATTGTATTTGAGCTGACCTCTGTATGCAAAAATAAAATGACCTTATAATATCAACTAAGTATCTGAGTTTATTTAGATTTGGTAGTCTCAGTAATACAGAATTCAGTAAATATCTTTATTTTACACAGTCATTATCCACATGTCAGTGCAGACATTAAGAAAGACATTCCTGAACTAAAATACCAAACTGTCCTGGGGCGAGGATATAAGGGCCTGCTAACCTCTGCCTGTTTGAGGTATGCCACTATATTAGTACTTTACTGCAACACAAGGGCAATAAAAATAAAGAATATAGTTAAATAAGCTAATACAATTATTCCATCCGCACATGATCTTTACTGTTTAAACCAATTTAAGGTTGTGGTTGAGCCGGTTCTCAGCCAGCATCACAGGGTACCTGAGAAGTCAGCAGCTTTTTTTGTTAGGGGGTTGTTAGTTGGGAGAGGTTGGTGACACTGTCGCTGTCTGGGGGTCCTACCCATAAGATTAGATGCCCTTTGGTGAATTCTGGTCTATTTGTAACAGATGGTTTAACCCCGAATTTTAACCACAACAGTCACTTAAGTCAATTACTATTTTAGAGACAGATTCAAGAATAATACTCATTCTGCTATGCATGCTATGCCTGAGATAATAAAATTAACATGCCCTGCAAACACATCACCTTCATCACTGTTCTCTGATTATTTTTTTAAATATAAAAATGTTCTATAAAAGCACCGCTGCCTCACAGCAAGGGTGTCCTGGGTTCAATCCCAGGGTGGAGTCTGCATATCCTCCCCATGTCTGCATGGGTTTCCTCTTACAGTTCAAACACGTGTGATAGGTTGTTGGGTCACTTAAAATTGGCATTGATCCGAAGCCGTAATGGCCTGCCTGCCTAGCCAGCAGGGTGGCTAGAACACCACTGCAGTGGTGTCACCAGCGACGTCTGACAGACTAGTCAGTCAAGTTGATCAGTAGATACTGGATTAATCAATCATATTAAACATGGACAACAGTGATTATTTTTCCTAAAAGGTTCTACATATGATATCTGTTAAATCATTATTTACACATATTTTTTGCACAACTAAAATGTATGAATACTAATTCCAAACATATATTTAAAAAACATAACTTACAAAAACTGAAACGTTTGAAATAAAACATTTAATCATTTCCTTTGTAAGACCTGACACAAGTGGTTAGTAATCAAGAAAGCTTCTTTGAGTTTATTTAACTTTATTTAACCCCAAAGGGGCAGTTCTTATTGAGCACAACAACAAACAAACAAACAAACACAAGCAATGAGTCCAATTACCAAGCACATTATATCAATGTTCATTTAGCACAATAATACCGGTAGCCACGGGGCAGCAGCTCAAAAGCAAAATAAAGAGCATGAGAAGAATCATTAATAATGGAACGTCCTCTTTTCAGTGTTGTTTGTTTGTGCAATGCACTCAAAGATCTGAGTGGAAGTCCAACAATTTTAGAACAAGTAGATATTAGGTACTGCAATTTCTATTTTTTTAAACTCAGAGACGGAAAGCAGCAGATGAAAGAAAATGAAACAACACTTTCAATAACAGAGCAATAAAAACTGAACAAAACAGACGTGTCAACAGAAAAGGACTTTAACTTTCTGAAAAAATACATGTTGTTGGCCTTTTTAAAAAATGTTACTTTGTCATCAAAGACTGTCCCCAAGTATTTGTAAGTGTTGACTCTCTCAACAACCCGTCCATTAATAAAGGTATCACTATTCAAGGGTGGAAACTTCAATAATCATTTCCTTAGTTTTCAAAATGAACATCACTAAGTATGAGCGATCAAACCATTCTACAAACTCCTGCAGAGCCAGACCATGACTCTGATGCTCACTAGGAGAGCTGTGACAACAGGACTGTTTCATCCGCAAATGTTATAATATACTGATTTTCATGACCACTTCTACAAAGGTCAGTGTACAGGATGAACAATAAAGTAGACAGTACACACCCTTGAGGTGAACCAGTGGACGTATACATGATAATTGAGAGAGGGTTCCATTTACAAGTACTCTCTGCGACCTCTTGGTCAAAAAATTCATGATTGAGCGTATCAGCCTATAATCCAGCCTAAAATGATTGATAAGTTTGTCGACTAGTAAAAAGGGCTATAAAGTATTAAAAGCAGATGACAAATCTACAAATAAGATTCTTGCTCTAGTCTTAGATCCTTCCAGAAGTCAATGAGGCAATTCCAACAGGATTACTTTAGCAGGGTCTAAATGATCTTGGATAACTTTAAGAATATGAGATTTTATAATGTTTTCAAATGATTTTATTACTAATGAAGTAAAAGCTATAGGGCAAAAATCACCCAAAACTTTAGGATGAGGTACCTTAGGAACCGGGACAACTGTGGAGTATTTCCAAAGGAAATTTGTCAAAGGAACAATACCACTAGTCAGGGAGTGTTGAAACAAACTTATTAGCACAGTATTGCTAATGTCCGGCCACAAATACCATCCGAAACTGCAGCTTTATATATATTTGTAGATTTAAAACACTGAGACACACTAGATAAATCAATGTTAAGGGGCTGTATAACACTAGACCCTTGCTCCATATCTACCTCCCAATCAGTTTTGTATGCGATATCCCTTTCAAACCTTTTAAAAAATGAATTAACTGAATCAGGCAAACTATCTTCTGTAACCCTCTCCACCAAAACTTTTCTGACAGGTACTCCATGTGAATTTACCGATGCCATATTTTTAATTCCATGCCAGGCAGTATGAAGATTCCCATTTTAAAATGTATGCTCAATTTTATTTTTGTAAACTAGCTTTGCATGTCTAACGGAGGCTTTGACTTCTTTATTAACCTCCTACTTCTCTTGCTCCATGCATGTATAGAATATATGTTTCTTCTTGTTTATAATTACTTGTAGATCTTTTATAATCCAAGGCTTATTATGAGGAAATATAGTAATGTATTTGGAGGGGATATAACAATCAACACAGTAGGCAACATATGATGACACTTGATCACTAAGACTCCCAATTTATAAGTGACTCCCAAGAGGTACACTAGAAAAACCCTCTAAGATTTACTGGTACTTTCTGACCACACTTTGGCATTTTTCACAATCTTCTCTGCTCTTTTATCCACCTGTTTGTAAAATAGAGCCAACAGTACAGAATTATGGTCTGCAGAGCCCAGAGGGGACAACATAATGGACTTGTAAGCATTTAAATCAGACCCATAACACATGTCCAAAACCTTGCCACAGCGTATAGGACATGTGACATATTGTTGGCAATTCTTAAGACTTTTGTCAATGGAACAATGATTAAAGTCTCTAAGAACAAACTTAGGAGAGTCTGGAGATTTTGGACCAGCATTGACATATAAGCATACACCACCCCCTCAAGCTTTAACAGTTTTTAACTTATCACGATCTAAACGCATAGTTCCAAATCCATCAATGAACAGTTCATTATTGTCAAAACTACTGTCAAGCCAGATTTCTGTAAAATCCGTCAATGAAGCATTCCTATATTCGTGCATGAGATTAACGTTTGCTTGCAATTCATTCACCTTGTTTCTCGATGATTGAACATTAGACAAGAGCACTGCAGAAAGAAGACTAAACTTATTAAAAAGTTTGATTTACTGTTTCAAACCTCCTCTCTTGCCGCATCGTCTTCTTGCCTTCCTCTGTGGTGGTATGGCTGGGCCATTATGCTGGACAGCATCAGGATGAGATGATAATTTTGCTGGTATATTCCACAAGGTGTTAGAAGAACTCAGAGAGCAATCCTTTAGACTGAAATGAAACTCTCTAGTGTAGACACGGCACAATACCATGTCTGGATTGTCAGGGCATAACTGCACATGAAAAGTAATGCCTTTTAGGGCTTAGTGTCTCCCACTTCTGGCCCCATCCAAATTTTTCAGGTCAACTCTGCTGATAATGAATGTTGTTCAGCTTGAACCTTGTTCACATTGTCATAGAATCCATAATCAAAACTTGTTACTCTACAATTGAGCTTGTCTAGACCAATGTGTTTTTCCTCAATTCTCTTGCCTTTCAGCAAAAAACTATGAACTATATACGTTTTTACATATGCCCCGAAAAAATGAGACTGTTGGTCTATTCACAATTCCTATTCACAGTTAAAAACTGAGAAAGGGAGATTCTTACACTTGATCAGTTTAACTAGCAAAAGTTCAAGATGTTCGAATACATCATTCAAAAAGATTCATTTTCATCTGTGCTGGCCGATAATCAAGTGTTCTCTGAGTATGATCATTCTCTGTCTCAATTGGGATCCTCTCAAGTGTTCTCAAGATAATTGTAAAAAGATGTTGAGTTATCCCGACACCACACCCACACACACAAAATAGACACACATACCGACAAACTTTTAAACCCTACACCATGGCCATCACAAGAGTTATCATTCAAATATTTTAATTGATTAGTTAGAATGTATTTTGTAATTGTAATATATTCTTAATACTTTTATGTCATGTGTCTACATGTGTCATGTGTCTCTTAAGCTTTCTGACTTTCAGGCCACAGTCTGTCAGGATTGGAAACAGGACCTCAGCCAGCATTACCACTAGCATTGGTACCCCACTGGGCTGTGTTCTCAGTCCTATCCTCTATACTCTGTTCACCCATGACTGTGTTGTCTCCCACCCCAGCAACATCATATTGAAGTACGCTGATGATACCACTTTGATAGGTCATAGATGGAGACAGGTGGAGACAAGGCAGCCTACAGGAGGGGGGTAAGCAGTCTGGTGACATAGTACATGGAAAACAACCTCACCCTCAACGCAGACAAGATCAAGGAAATGACAGTGGACATGAGAAGGTCACCACACAGGTGCTAAAGAGGCATGTGTTACGGAACTGGAGGGAGGACCCAAGGATGAAGGAATGGGGATTGAACGACATTCTACTGATAATGAGGGATAACCAAAAATGTAGAGCCAAAGCCTCTCCAACTTACAAAACACAAAAGGGGAAAAGATACAGCTGTGATGCGTCCCGGATGGGTATGGCATCTACAGCTGACGTGTGCGCAGGTTGGCGGTGGTACACGCTGAAGTGCCAGAGGGCAGAACTCTTTCTTCCCTATGGCCATTAGACTCATAAACAGCTGAGCTGATGACTCCATTCATATACACTATCGCACCTGCACTATAAATGTACTTTACTGATTACACTCTGTAATGGAACAAATGTAGCACACTACTGCACAATGTACATATTATATTATATTTTACTACTTCGTACTACTATTTTTTTCTGAATTAGATTTGACTTTCTACTATTTCCTACTTAATACTTCTGACATCTAGGGTGAACTGCAAAGAAAGAATTTCATTAGACAGTGAAACCTATTTCCTACTGTGCATATGACAATAAAGCCACATAGGAGAAATCAAGAGCCGACACATTTTACACCTGTCATCAACAAAATTATTAAAGAGATCATCTCCAGTCAGGAGTTCATCCACATGCAGCCTTCATGTTTTACTCACTAGATTTCTAAAATCAGTACTAAGCAGTGTATCAAGAATCAGCCTATATCTAACCTGCCTTGTTTTAGGTAAAGTTCTTTAAAAAGTTGTGAACCAACTCTCAACATTGATGTAGGTAACTGGATTTAGTAGGCATCTCTGGCACTGCCCTAAAATGGTTTCATCTTGAGGACAGGAAATACATCAAAAATACATTGTTGTAATTGGTAACTATGTCTAATAGGAATAGTTGATTCACTCTGCCACTGCAGTAAACTGATTACTGTATGGATGCAAAAGAACTTTTGTGATTTTATAGAGCTAAAATCTGGAATAGTCTACCTGAACATGATAGGCTGTCCTCTACTCTTACAATGTTTAAGTCCAGGTTAAAAACTGTTCTGTTTAGCTGTGCATTGAATACCTGATTTTTTATAGCACTTTTAACTTTGAATTGCTTCGTGTATGAATAGTGATCTACATATTAACTTGCCTTGCTCAACTTACATTTGCATTTCTTTCTTAAACTTCTTTACCTGACCATGGTAAGGTCTGTTCTGAGTAGAACCTGCCCTGTTAAACCGTGATCTTGGCAGTCTTCTTACAGCCTAGGCCATCTTTATGTAGAGCAACAACTCTTATTTCCAGATCGTCAGAGAGTTCTTATCCATGAGGTGCCATGTTGAACTTCCAGTGATCAGTACAAGAGTGTATAAGAGCAATAACACCAAATTTAACACACCTGCTTCCCATTCACACCCGAGACTTTGTAACCCTAACAAATCACGTGGTAACAGGGAGGAAAAATGGGTAATTGGGCTGAATTTTTGCATTTTCACTTAGGGATGTACTCAATATTGTTGCCTGGGGTATATATATATATATATGCTAATTAATATTAATATATTATTAATAAATATCTTGCAATTATATATATTTCTAAAAACTGGCCTATTATTCAATTTGCAGCGTTTTCCTCAGCTTTTCATAATTACATTATAACTGGGTATGACGTGTACGTGCCACTGTTGCCATGGTGAT
>JAUZST010015550.1:0-10161 GCA_034779995.1 Parotocinclus haroldoi | reverse complement strand
ATTCACGTTCGACTCTGCCCTGCGTGATTGTTTTGGGGTTTGTTTGGGTTTTTTTTTTTTTTTTTTTTTGGCGTCAACTAATTTGGAAACGCGTTTCAGCTGCTCGCCGACTTTATTACATGACTAATAATTCCTCAACCACATCCTGCTTCTCAGAGTCTCGCGTTATGGAACATTTTTGTGGAACTGCATTTCATTCCAGGGTTGCCAGATACAGATGCCAGAGAAATAAGCCGCCACGTCCTTGGAAACAAACGCCCGAAAAGGTTAAGTGTCTTGGAAGATTATGCGAATCAGACTAAGAAAGACCACTGAGGTTAGATTAAGGGTATAGACGATAGCTGCTAAATTTAAATTCCTTATTAGATATTACTTATTTTCTTAGTTCATTGCCAATTACTCTCGACGCGCTTCTTTTTCTTTTCCCACACTGGCGTTTCCATGCATCTTTGCACTAACCCTGTGTGCGTTTCTCTCCCCGCTTCTCTTGCCGGTCTTCCCGCAGTGTTTCCTGTGTGGAGAGGGGGCGCCGATGGCCGTGGCTGGTCCTGGCCGGACTATATAATATGGGAGGCTGCTGAAGGGCTCGAGTCTCAGAGTTTGGACTCGACGGTGTGGTGCATGCTGTGTCGCGGAGGCAGAGAAAAGCTGAAGGAGGCCTGCCAGAGAGGGAGGGCTGCCCTCCAACTACCCAAAGCCATGCTCCAACTCAAGCTCCCCAGCATCTTCGAGAACCACCAAGTGCCAAAGGTGGGCATTCATCGCCAGGAACCTAGCATGCATGCATTAAGTGTGGTTTTTCAGGTCGTTTGTTCACTGTTCACAGACATAGCTTACAACATAGCCCCCCCCTGAACCATTCCACGCTGGGGCATTGAGATATGTTCCCCCCCCCGTTTCAGAAACTAAAGGGTGTCCTGTGACTTTTGACTCACCCTGTAGGTTGTTTTTTGGTTTGTTTTTTTTTCACACATTCAAACAAAGCCCAGTTTAAAAGGCGGCTCTATTACACTGTGCATGCCCTCCCCGTGCCCGTCTGCGTGGGTTTACTCCTGGTACTCCGGTTTCCTCCCATGCGTGTCCGGTTAATCGGCGTCTCAAAAGTGGCGCTTAACGTGTGACTGTGTACGCAAGCCCTGCGATGGATTGGTTGGTTGGTTGGTTGGTTGGTTGGTTGGTTATTACACAATATTTGTCCCCTAACCCTGGCCAGCAGGTTTGTGGCGTATTTGGGGCGCAAGTGTGAGGTCATTAATGCGTGTGTTGTAACGCCCAGGTGTTTTGGGAGGACAGCATCATATCTGGCTACAGGCATCCTCGGAGCTCTGCGCTCGACTGCATCCTCAGCAGCTTTCAAATGACCAACGAGACGGTGAATATCTGGACCCACTTCCTGCCCACCTGGTAAGAGATCCAGAATATTTCAGAGTGCGTGACTACGGTCGATGTCCGTGTGGCCGTTCCTTGTCGACCTAGACAGCCTAAGACAACTTGAGGTTACTGTAGTAATAATAAAACGCTCCTAGAGAATGGCGTTTAAGAAGCTTTCCTTTCCTGACACCCAGTTTTATTGCCTGTTTAAGTTGCTGAAGTCAGATTTCGGAGCGTCGTCTCGTCTCAAAGCAGCTTTGCAATCTTATATGCTCTTAAAAGGCCGATCCCAAACGGAGCAAGCCTAGGGCGACAGTGGCAAGGGAAATCCCTGAGAGTACAAGGAAGAGACCAAAGGTCAAAAAGGGACCCGACCAACATGGATGCTAATTTAAATAAGTAAGTTGTAGTAATAGTGAAATGAAGTGATTCAGATCAACAATAAAATTAAATTTGGTAATAAAATTTTAAAGATATAGCTTGACAGATTTAGCGGGAGGTCTCCTAGTGACTAAACGATGGAGGGAGTTCCGGCCCTCTGGTGGGACTGGGTTCCGTTGATGAAGACCAGTACGCTACCAGTGTCGCTGAGGTGCCGGAACATCAGCTCGGAGAGAAAAGAGAAAATGTGGTTAGTTATGGGTCAAGAGCGCAGAGTCTATTCTCAATCACTGATGCCAGGTGCAGCACGAAACTCCGGCAGCACTACTATAGCAGCATAGCTGGAAGGGGAGGCAAGAGGCAAGGGCCGACCTGAGCCGTCCCAGCGTCCGGGTCCAGATCTAACCAAAAGCCGGAGTAAATAAGAATGATTTTAGCCTAGACTCAAAAATGTGGAGCGTGTCTGAATCTCAGGCGGTGGTTATCGTGCCCTCAGGTACTTCCTGTGGCGTTTCTGTCTGCTCTGTTCCACCGTGGACTTCCTGACGGACAGCTACACATGGCCCTTACTGGTCTACATGCTCCTGATCTGCCTGTACCCGTTCACGTCCAGCTGTGCCCACACTTTCAGCACCATGTCATCCGAGGCTCGTCACATCTGCTTCTTCTTTGACTACGGAGCCCTCAGTCTCTACAGCCTGGGTACGCGCGCGCGCACGCGCACGCACACGCACACGCAGGGGGTGAGCCCAAAGTCTCAGGACACCCTTTATGACACGCAAATGACACGCGCGCCCTTGTGCGTTCCTCAAGGTTGCGCCATCGCCTACGGTGTCTACGTGATGCCCGAGTGCTGGGTGAACGGCTGGCTCCAGCAGCTTTTTGTACCCGTCGCCGTCGCCAACACCATTTTCTGCACCAGCACGTCTTGCTATTCCAGGTGAGCGATAACGGCTGAGCGTGCCCGGGGCGGAAAAAATATCAGGGGCCGCCTTTTTAAGGGCCAGAGCACCGTGTCCTGAAGCAACTGGCATCATGAACCTCCTTGCAATGCGGTCTTCGCAGCTTGGCGGTGCGAGAGCTGCAGGAGGTTTGCGCCGCAGGAAGTCGTGTCGCGAAACCTGAACGAAACTTTCCCCTTCTTTTTTTTTTTTTTTTTTGCAGGTTCTTGGAGTTGCAGTTTCCACACAAGAGTAAAATCCTGCGGACGAGCGCGTTCGTCGTTCCATTCGTCTTCGATAACATCCCCCTTTTCTACAGAGTAAGTAGTCGGCGTTACACGAATACCCCTGTCCTAAATCAAACTCAAGATTTAATGGCAGGTTTTCCCAGCACAGTAAGACGTTTCGAATTCTTTGGCTCTGAGAATTGAACCTAAATGTGTTTTTTGTTTTTTTGTTGTTTTTTTTTTCCGGGTGCGTAGCTGTTGCTGTGCTCTGGTGGAGGTTGTGGCCACACCGAAGCCTTGCCCAGCCACTGTTACCACCTGCTCTTTGCCTTCCTGACGTGTTTCCTGTTCACCTCGCACCTCCCCGAGAGGCTTGCTCCAGGACGCTTCGACTTCATCGGTACGACTTTCCGCCGTCTGCACGCGTCCAAGGTTCAAAAGAGAAGGCGTTCGGGTTTTGAGGTGCCGTTGACGGTGCAAAGCTGAAGCGGCGAGCAGATAATGGGCCACTTTGCGTTACAGCTCTTGATTGTAACGAGCACTCATTAAGTCCTTATTATTTGTTCCGGCTGCCAGCTGGTAATTTCACAGTTTCACCTACAGTGCTTGAAGTGCAAATCAGCCGTGCTGCCAAACACACGAACGCTCACTTTGATTTCCCCCCTAACCCCCTAACCCCCCCCCCACCCCCCCACCCGACCGCAGGCCACAGTCACCAGCTCTTCCACGTCTGTGCTGTCGTCGGGACGCACTTCCAGATGGAGGCCGTGATCGCGGACATGACGTCGCGCCGGAGCTGGCTGACCGCGCACTCGGCAAACCCGTGCTTCCTGGGAACGCTGGGCGCCCTGCTCCTGGCTCTTCTCCTAAACCTGAGCATCATCGGCCTATTCGGCGCCAAGCTGCTGCGGTCGCCCCGCCCCTGCGCCGACAACACTTGCAAGAAAGAAGAGTGATTTTTTTTTTTGCAGTACGCCCACCGAGCCCCTGCGTCGTTGCACAAACATCCTCACAAAAAGTAGGGGGTCCTTCATTATGGGGTATTTCATTTTAGAAGCTCTAAATCGCCGGGTTTTTGTGAGCGGTGTACCCGTTCGGCCCAATTCCATAGTTTTGAACCAGACGCGCACCAAATATTAGTCTGAAATGGCCAGAAATCTAGCATCTAGCACCGCGTGGGCTCTACAAACGCACGCCGTTTCAGAGTGGGTGTGTTTCTTACCTCATCACATTGACGCAAGCGGAGCAGTCCAGGTCAGAAAAGTCCCGAAAGTTGAGCCCTAACGTCCGGGCACGGGGCTTTCACGGGTGAACGGCCATGATGGGGAGGAACGCTGGTTCCTGAGCACAGGTGGGGATTTAAGAAGGCACCCATCATCCCACCCATCAACTAAAGCCCTGTGCCCGGATGACCTGGTTCAACGATTTGGGGTTCGTACCTGGCGAGTTTCGATTGAAGTGCCATTTGATTGCGTCGACAAACGGTCAGAATCTGAAACGACTATCTGGAATTGATCTAACCGCTTCTGGGATTTTAGAATTTTAGTTCAGACCAAAAAAATCACTTTTAGCCTTGCGCTTTACCTACCTTTTTTTAATCCTGGTCAGGGTTTCGGGTGCCTGTATCCTCATATGCGCTCGTAACAGGGCCTTGATGTCATGCCCGGCCCGGCTGCCGGGACTTGACCGTGTGTTAACCGGTGGTCAGGGTTTGCACCATATACTTTAAATAGCTCTTTAGCTCATATAGTAGTTAAAGGTATTTCAGCTGAAGACCCCGAAATGACTTTCAGTTTGTAACCGAATCGTCCCTAACGCTTTTCTATACTCTTAGCATATCTTAACCTAATCTGTGGAGCCCAGACGCGTTTGGTGTCAGGGGTTTGCTTTTGGTTTGTAACGGGATTAACGGAACAGCAGGGGGGGGGTTTAAAGGGGCAGTCTTGAGTCCTGTGCAAAGCCACGCCCTTTTTATGCCTTTAATAGTTTTTAACTGCGTCCTGGTTGGAGGATTTTGCCTGGCTGCCGATTTGATCGTCTAAACGGCACAATCTGATCACGATTAAGAAATCTGATAAAGGCAGTCGGATTTTTACTCCGCAATCGGATTTCTCGGAGCATTTGTGCACATGGGTGACCGATGGGGAGAGTTGCCGGATCCTGCTACTTTAGGAAACTTTTTTTTTTTGCCTCTTTTGAGCCTGTTTCCATGAACGTGATTGCTGATTTCTCTCGGGATCTGGCAACCGTGAATTAAATAAATGCAGGCTCCCTCGAAGTGGCTATTAAGCACATTTGGTCTCTGAATGATTTATGGGTTTAATTACCGAACTTTGAAGTTTAAGCGGATCCTTTTTTAGACTAGCATTAAGCCATGCAAACCTTTTGATTACTCGATTACTCGAGTGCATATAAGCCTGCTTTGGGATTACTGACTAAATCAGATTTTCTGAAGTTTGCACCCGCTGATGTTGTCACTTGACACGCCCCTTCATGGCCTTTCGACCAATAGCGGTACTGCTTGGGCCATGGTGACCGGAAGGGACTGGGGCCGGGACTTTGACACCAAACGCGACTCGGCGTAAAGAGGGACGATGGTCGCTTGCTGAAAGCTCCGGGGTCGAATGAAGTTTTATTGATACGCCGCTTTTTAGCACAAGTGCCTCGTAGCGAGTTTTATACACGGAATGTAACGATGTTACTAATTCATCCAAGTGTTACATAGAAGAAACTGGAAGGAGCGTCAGTCAGGGATTTAATTCACACGCCGTTTAGTAACGCTGCCAGTCGTGCGATTATTCATCTTATGCTGTTGTCTGGATTTTATAGAAGCCCGATGTGATATTTAGAAGCAGTGAGCGTGACGAATAACGGAATAACGATCTGACGCCTCTCTGTGCTAATACTGATTAACCTAGTGAATGCAGGCACTCGGATTGCATGGCTGCAGATCCGAGAACTGCTCTGGACCAACGTCAGAGCGGGAGGTCTTCAGAGAGGCGTTGAGAGGGAGAGGGTTATGGAAATCGTTTGGAAATAGGACGTTGCTCTGTAGCGATACAGGTGGCCCTTAACGAAAGGGGAAAGCCCTGTGGAAAACGTGCTCGTCTCTGATGAAAATGTTGCCAGTTCCTCCCTCTGTGTTGCCTTCGGCGCCTCAGTTCTACCTCTAGTAAGCAGTCGGTAGCCACAAGTTCTCCTCCTAACAGTTATGGGCAGGGTCAAGCCAATGTGAATAAAGCTTAACGTGGCTTAATGTGCTACGACAGTGACATGGGAACACCCAGACCTTTCTCGGTTATCACTGGTTATAAGCAAGTAATCTGTACTGTTAAAACGACCAGCTGTGACCACCTGTGGTCCAAAAGTCCAAACGGTTAGTAAATATCGTAACGGAAACCTGTTAGAAGTAAAAAGATTAACGGAAAAAATAAACAACTACTTTCCCTTTGGAGGGCATTCGTCGTTTCAGCAGTCGGGATCACCTTCAGATTACCGGAGTAACTAAGCCAAGTTTGGTTTTCCTAGGTCACCGTTTACGTGCGCGAATCCACGTTAAGGTAAAAAAAATAAATAAATAAATAAATAAATAATTCCTTACCATTTCGGAACAAAAAAAAAAAAAAGAACCAGAAACGATACTCGATAAAGAGCGAGCACAATAACCTGTTTGAGGGAAAGTGATAAAAGATTGTGGACGTGGGCAGGACCAAAGCGATAAGAAGGGGGGAGGACAGGTGCGGGATATTTTGAACGCCACGTGCAGTGGTCACTCACAGCCAGATACCATCCTCGGTCACAAGCCATTCCTAAAACTGTTCGAAAAAGCGTTCGAGTGTTTGCTTGCGTCCAAACTCTCTCTCTCTTGCGTACTGTGAAGTTCTGTCTAAGGTAACGACTAACCCTCCGATTTCAGCGTCGTTTGCCGCTTTGTCAGACCCGAACACTGTGTATGCCGTAGGTACAGCCGAGTGTAACCCATCTTGAGCGTACAGAATTCATCAGTGGTGGTCCAGAGGTCAAGGGCCTGGACTTGGACCGCAAGGCAAACGGCAGGACGCCAACACGGGACCATCACTGACCACTTCAGATATTATTTCCAGCACAGTAGTGACTCTGACGTGGCTGTAGTGCTCTGCACAGGCGCAGTTTTGGTACATCTTGCAGTTGTCCGGCGCACAGCCTGGTATGTGGACCCAGTAACCTCACAACCTCAACGTACACCTCAGAACATGAATGTAACAGAGCAGGTCTTGTGAATAATGTTTTTTTTTTCCCTCTCTCTGCGTTTCACCATGTTGTCTCACGGTTGGACCAGTGACCTGCTGATGCACACCACAGACACTTTGTTTACAGTTCTTTGTGTTGACCAGTCGCGTTCTGCGCCGCGTTACGCCGGGGCTGACGATGGACGTGTTTGAGCATAGCGGTCGTTTGCGTCAGGGTTTTGTTTCTCCTTCCCGAACGCTTTCTAATATCTGTCCAACGCACTCCGTTTTCAGAAAGGAACGCCGGATTTGATTTGGAGGTCACGTAGCGCGTTATCAGCGCATGGGAGCGAGCCCACAGGCCCTTACTGACCGCATTACACCCTCTGGTCCTAATGGTGGACTTTTGAAACATAACGGGCGTTTTCTCCAAAACCTGCATGCCTACATTAATGATCACGCACTAAAGCCAAGCTGTAAACATGCAGAATGGAACACGAGCGAAAATACAAACGCCTCGCCGGCCGCACACAACCAAGAGGGAATGAGTCCACCCGTACTTTTATTTACCTGTAAATAGGTAAAAGCAGGAACGAAATTTTTTTTTTAAAAAAAGGACCTTGGGACACCATGCCGCGCTGAAGTGATGTTGACCAATCAAATACAGTTTCGTTCGGACGACACAAAATCGGGTCGTACCTCCTGCCATGCTGGAAAAAACCCCACGGGACGATTTAGAGGACGCTAA
Organism: Parotocinclus haroldoi; assembly: GCA_034779995.1. Classification (NCBI taxonomy): domain Eukaryota; kingdom Metazoa; phylum Chordata; class Actinopteri; order Siluriformes; family Loricariidae; genus Parotocinclus; species Parotocinclus haroldoi. Next base: position 2,285 of record JAUZST010015550.1, on the reverse strand, counting down.
CTTCGCTGTGAAGCAGGGGGGCGTGATTTGGCACTTTGGTGTATTTGGTGGAACAGTCCATGATGCTCACTAGTTGCACCCGACAATGTGATTTAATACGGTTCCTCACACCGATTCCAAAAAATACCAAATACCAACGCTCCCCCTTCCCAGGTTTCCCCTTTTATAGGCTATTAATCTGTAGCTAACGAATGTTCTGCAAGCTTCAAGTCAGGGATGAAGTCATGTCCGTGTAAGGCCGTGCGGGATTAATGAAGGAACAGTAAGTGCTAAAGTGGTTTGTTATGTGCCCTTGTCATATTTCGGGAGCCGAGGCTCACAAAGTGAGACCCGTCAGATTGGAAGGTTGAAGGGAAAGGGGAGGTGTTCGTATCCCAAATGCTCGTTTGGTTCCTCGTGAACTCTTTTCGGATGTACTGCTTGACATTCCGTCTCGCCCCCCCCGTTGCGCTGTTCAACAAATGAAGACCTCTCAAGATAATAAAGCCTGTCAAGATACGAGGCTAACGGACTGTTTAACAGTCGCTAACAAACTGTATCGTTCTTACTACAGAGTCCGGGAAAAGGACGATAAAATAAAGCTAATTACCGCGGAACCGATGTGTCGCTCGTTTTTTTCAGCACGCGTGCGTTAACCACGTGGTGTAGTGTTATTATCTTTGTTATTATTGTTTAGCGTTGTTTTTCTGTTGTTATTGCTGTGATTGTTTATGTCCCAAAGCAACCGTGGGTGCTACGTGTTTATGGTGTCCAAGCGTTCATCACGTTCCAAATACACTGTGATGTATGCATGTTTTATGTAATGATTGTGTGTGGCTGAAATGGCCACACATTTATTTATATATATATAAACATTGTCAGTGTATTGAGGGTATTTATGCCCGTTTTTCAGTCCCCAAATCCAGGGGATGATGACTGCTGGGCAAGGTGGTTTGATGATATCGGAAATTCGATTTATTTTTTATTTTTAAATAAGTACTGTAAAGATGGGGGAAACACTTGGTTAAAGCACCTTTATGCCCCGGTTCATTCATTATGACCCCAGTGAAGCTGTGCTGTAATAAACCACGGTCAACCTACCATATCCTTCCCTAATAGTCCAGAGAGTTTTGGTCACGTCCTCAATTTTTTGGATCGGATTAACCGTCCAGTCGTGGCCGACTCTCGGTCACTTGATGGATCGTCGATCTCCACACGTTTCTGTCCTTCGTCGATGTGATCCAGGAAGTATTTCCCCTCCCCATTTTATCCGGGTTTGGGACCGGCGTGCAGCTGCTTCCAGTTACGCGGATCGGGTGTCGGTGACAATTCAGAGACACCAATTAACCTAACGCATGTCTTTGGACTGTGGGGGGAAACCGGAGTACCCGGAGTAAACCCACGCAGACACGGGGAGGACCCAGGCCGCTCCAGCATGGGATTGAACCCGGGACCTTCCGTGCTGCCCCACGTCCTCAGTACGGCGTTGCTTATTACACTCATAAATAAATATATATTTTATTTATATATATATATATAGAGAGAGCGTTAGTATCATTTTAATTCCATTACATACATTTTTTGGGCTATTTAATAGTCTTTATAGTTTAAATCATTTGTATTCATTTAGTCTCGTTATTTAAACTTTTGCACTAATCTGTAGGTGATAAGAAATAGCTCATGCTTATTAATTCTGCTAAACTGTTATTGTAACCCTAAAATAATGCATTTCTTTAGTTTCCTCTCAAAGCCCAAAGTGCAGAACAATGTGTGTGCTTTTGTGATCAGAAGGGGGCAGGAGCAGACCGGACACTTTCTTACTGTCGAGGTAAAGCGAGCAGAGAATACTCTGCTATACTACGTTACTGTGCTCCTGCTAGTATTAATATTATCACCATTCTTAAGTCTCTCATTATTCCGTTTGGCATCATTATTCGTTTTTTATTATGCAGTTTGGTATCATTACTTTGATTCATGATAATAATCCTAATAATTCGTTCTGTATTATTATTAGCATTATTATTATGATTATTGCAACTACTATTTTGTTGTTAATCTTCTTATCATTATTACTAATTATTATTGCGTATGTCAATTGAATTGGACATTTGAATGTAATGCTTTTCACTTGATACTTGTATAATAGCTTCAGCATTACGTTGCAAAACAGGTTTCATTTATGTGAGAGTTTTATATATATATAATGAAGTATCCCTGTGTGTGTGTGTGTGTGTGTGTGTGTGTGTGTGTGTGTGTGTGTGTGTGTGTGTGTGTGTGTAACACAGTCATCTGGAACAGGATATATT
>JAUZST010015549.1:0-10161 GCA_034779995.1 Parotocinclus haroldoi | reverse complement strand
ATATATATATATATATATATATATATAGATATATATATATATAGATAGATAGATAGATATAGAGATAGATATAGAGAGAGAGAGAGAGAGAGAGAGAGAGAGAGAGAGAGAGAGAGAGAGAGAGAGAGAGTCACATCACAGAGAGACACGCACCAAGAGACAGCACAAACACACTAAAAGAGAACCACAGAGACAAGTAGAGAGGCACACAGAGAAAAGACCTGCACAAGCATGCACACAGAGACAGAGAGATACACACAGACAGAGCAACAGACACACACAAATACACACACAGAAAAAGAAGCACGCGCAGACACACACACGGAGAGACAGAGACCGGTAGAATCGTTGTATACCCAGGACAAGCTCACCTCTCTGTCTGTTCCAGGTCTCCGGGGAGACAGCCCTGTGTTTCAGAAAGGTGGAAAATAAAGCAACAAAGAAAAACATGATTATATTGGATGAAAATGGTGATGCCTCGTGCCCTGTGCTTACATAATGCTAAGTAGCTGCAGCACTAAATCATTCTAACAGAGCAGCAGTAGGTAGAGGCGAGTCCTGCCGAATCAGCGTTCCTTCCTCCAGCAGCTGGATTAAAGCCAGTTCAGTCAGCTAAGGGCGACACATCTGTACAAAGCTGCCTAACAGAGGTCATTCTAATGCCCTGGTGTGATTTTATACTCTCTTGATATTCCCTTGTTGCCTGAATCAGTCAAGCACGCTGAACGGGCAAGTAACGTTACCCGAACTGTGTCTCAAACCACACATTAAAGTACTAGGTAGTAAGCACTACACCCGATATGCCGCTCATATTTAAACACACCATACAGTAAAACAGTTTGCGATTTGGGACACAGCCTAAACTGCATCGCTTGGCCTTGTCGGGCTAACTAGTTAGCATATAGACAAACCACACAACAGCATAAATACACGTTGTTTTATAATATCGTATTATGTAGTGTCACTACTTCAACGTTTAAGAAGTCAACTTACAGTCCATGAGATTTGTTTATTCCAAATTTTGCTCCAAACAAACCGCCCGTTTCATTATCGCAGTCTGTTGTAGACAGTTGTAGTCGACAGCTGGTAGCCTTGGAAACCCGCTGACCAATCACAGCGCGCGTTTCCGACCACTAAGAGAGTGGGATGGTTTACAAGCACGAGCTTCACTAACTTCACGTATTTTTTATTTTTTATTTGTTACTTGCAAATATTGCGATGTCTTGATCATTTTGACCAAATAACTCGATAGTTTTTTTTTATACATAATTATAGGACATAGACACCAAAGAGCCAAAACGTTATGATTGCCTGGTGTGGAAACCTGTTCGGGTAGGTGTTTAATTAAAAACAACACTTCTGTCTGTTCAGACCAAACAGTTTAGGACAGTGTTTCCCAACCAGGCTCTGCCTGACCACCATTAGAAAGGCTCGTTTTGATCCACCAACAAGCACGGGCAGCTCCCACACTTTCGTTGTCCACCATCCAGACGCGGGTGGCACCTTGATTACACACCCCCTACTACTACTACACACTAACGTTCCCTATCAGTTGATATCCAGGCTAGAGACGGCCTAACAAGGTACTAGATCCTCCCTTCAGTCGTACGGTTTTCCCCAATAAGTCGTTACACTCTAGTATTGTAATCATTTACATACACTATATTGCCAAAAATATTTGCTCACCTGCCGTGACGTCCCATTCCTGATCCATAGCTTTCAATATGACGTTGGTCCACCCTTTGCAGCAAGAACATCTTAAACTCTTCTGGAAAGTCACTCCAGAGAACGTGCCTATACTGCTCTAGAGTCCAGTGCTGGCGTGCTTTACACCGCTGCATCCGACGCTTTGCATTGCACTTGGTGATTTATGGCTTGGATGCAGCTGCTCGACCATGGAAACCCATTCCATGAAGCTCTCTGAGCAATGTTCATGAGCTAATCTGAAGGCCACATGAAGTTTGGAGGTCTGTAGTGATCGATTCTGCAGAAAGTCGATCTTTTAGCATCCGCTGACCCCGCCCCGTCAGTTTATGTGGCTGTCGTTCCCAAACACTTCCATTTTCTTATAACACAGCTGACGGGTGACTGTGGGAAATTTCACGACTGGATTTGTAGCACAGGTGGAATCCTATCACAGATCCACGCTGGAATTCACTGAGCTCCTGAGAGGATCCATTCTCTCACAAATGTTTGTAAAAACAGTCTGCATGCCTGGCTGCTTCATTTTATCCACCTGTGGCCATGGAAGTGACTGGAACACCTGATTCAGATCATTACCGTGGGTGAGCAAATACTTTTGGCAACATCGTGTACGTCTGCATTACATTCATACATTTCAAGTTTTATTCGATCATTAACTCCTTCTTGGAGCGTTTCTTTCACAAGCATTAGAATGGGGAAGATTGTTGATTGAAGTATCTTTGAATAAGAGCTACTGGTATTTTCGGCTAAGAACAGGTCACTGAGGCTACAGTTTACCGAGATTGGATAATAAAAGATAGAGAAGCTGCCTGGTCTGACGAGTCTCGATACCTGCTTGGACACTGGGATGGTAGTTGAATCCATCCTGGCCTGGCTTGTGTGAATGTTCCAGGTGCTTCAATGCCTCCAAAGCCCACGTGAATATTGTCGCTGACCAGGTTCCACAGTAACCCTAACAGACCATAGTTCTCTTTTCTACACAATTAGGGGATATTTTTTGCGAGCAGTATATTTTAGGGAACCGAAGCTGTTGCAATGTCGCACATTGCGGAGAGGAGCACATTCTTAGCTACGACAGCTTCATTTGGGAGTCCCCATTCACTGGACTAAAAACGTTCCTCTTCCCATCGAAGCAGTGTTTCCAAAAAGGGTTTATATCTTTATATCTTTATATTATATGCAGTATTAGAGATTGTACATTCGTTTCCTTTCATACCCACTTAATCCAGGTCGGGATCGCACGCGCACGCACGCACACACACACGCTCACGCACACGCACTCACACACACGAACACGAACACACGAACACAAACAAACACACAAACAAACAAACAAACACAAACAAACAAACACAAACAAACAAACAAACACAAACAAACACAAATGAACACGAACAAACACAAACACAAACAAAAACAAACAAACAAACACACACGAACACAAACAAACACAAACAAACACAAACAAACAAACACACAAACAAACAAACAAACACGAACACAAACAAACACAAACAAACAAACACAAACAAACACAAACAAACAAACACGAACACAAACAAACAAACACACACGAACAAACACAAACGAACATGAACACAAACAAACACACACACGAACACAAACACAATCAAAAACAAACAAACAAACACACACGAACACAAACACAAACAAACACTCACTTACTCACTCACTCACACACACTCACACACTCACACACACACTCTAGAGGTGGTAGTATTACCTAATGCACGTTTGGAATGTGTAAAGAATGTCAGAGTAAACGAAGAACCCTCCCTGTCACAAGGGAGAACATACCAACTAAACACAGGCGGCAGGCAATGCACCCAAGATATCTAGTTTGAATCTGATTATCTGCCCAGATTGATCTATCATTTTGATATCTGCTTCTAAACATTACCTCTCAAACTTGGCACTTCCCCTTAGTATCCTTTGAGTATAAAAACTGCAAACTATCTGACTGACTTGAAACTTTCACTTCGCGGGAGAACCGGTACCTGGCTGGCGACTGAAAATGCATGTGTTAACAAACTCAATCAAACGAGATCCCAGACCAACTCCTAAACTGCTTTGAGGAATCAGATTCAAATCGGATATCAACGCGTCGTGAGAGTCGAATCCTGACACTCAAGAAGCACGCCGAGTGTCAGCGGGGTCTGATTATCCCCAAACGCGAGGTATGCGAGGTACCTAAAAGTGGAATCGTGATTATATTAGAATCTAGACATGTCTCAGGTAGTCACAATCACAACACACAAGCAATTAAACACACCAGGTGTTCTATCCGGTTCCTGGTTGGTTGTCAGCATCCGATCGGTATTCTACTGAAACTGCAAACATGCGACACATTCCTGCCAAACACAGAGTTATAGAGCAAATAAATGGGGCTGATCCTTTTTGTGGTCCACCGCCCAATTCACACGTTTTTATTTGTTATAAATCGTAGCATCTTATATAAAACCAGACAAAGGAATTAGAAATTAAACCGCTGCGCAGGGGGAAAGTGTAAACTGCAAAAAGGTCACAGCAGACAAATCGGCTGTAAATGATCCTGCACTGTTTTAGAGAGAGAGAGAGATAGATAAAAGAAAGAGCGAGAAAAGGGGGGAGAGAGAGAGCTAAAAAAAAGAGAGGGAGAGAGAAAAAAAAGAGACAGATAAAAAAAAGAGAGAGATAGAAGTGATAGAGAGAGAGAGAAAGAGGGAGAGAGAGAGAGAGAGAGAGAAAAGAGAGAGATAAAGAGAGAGCGAGATAAAAAAAAAAAAAGAGAGAGGGAGAGAGAGATAGAGAGCGTGCTAAAGAAAGAGAGAGATAAAGTTGGAGAGAGCGAGAGAGAGAAAGAGAGAGAAGGAAAGAGGGAGAGAGAGAGCTAAAAAAGAGAGGGAGAGAGAAAAAAGAGACAGATAAAAAAGAGAGAGATAGAAGTGATAGAGAGAGAGAAAGAAAGTGGAGGAAAGAGGGAGAGAGAGAGAGATAAAGAGAGAGAGATAAAGAGAGAGCGAAAAAAGAGAGAGGCCGATAAAGAGAGCGAGAAAAGGGGGAGAGAGAGAGATAAAAAGAGAGAGAGAGAGAGGTAAAAGAGAGAGATAAAGAGAGAGCGAAAAAAAGGGGGAGAGAGAGAAAAAAAAAAAGAGAGAGAGAGAGAGAGAGAGAGAGAGAGAGCTATGTGTTTATGATAATCAGTAAAATGAAGAAGCCGTGTGCTGAATTTAACCGTTATAACCCTGATCTGAATTCTCTCTCTCTCCACCTGACATCAGTTATCAGCTCTCCTGCTGTGATATGTTTCCCTTTTTAATCCCAGTAACCATATACCTGCTGGAAAAGTGTAACGTCTAGCTACAGTCCCATAGGCCGAGCCTCCTGCTGGGCAGAGCCCCAGGCTGGGTGGATACAGTGGGTTGAAAATTTGACAATAACAGTTTCCTTCTTTTGGCTTGTAAACGTTGAGTCACGTTCGCGGAACTGATTTTTTTTTTTCTAACAAGGCAGTGAAACCTGAAAGTCAATTTGTAAAAACAGTCCTTAAGATTTAATTACGGTCAAATCGTTCATGGCTAGATTTGGTTGGGTCCACTAGGTCCGCCGATCTCTGATCTGGATTTTGGAGCTTTTTTTTCTTTTCTTTAAATAACCATACGGGACCATATAAAAACCAACAGATTATAGACTTGTTTATTTATTCGACGTCGCCTCAGTGGCTATTCTCGACAGGAGAAAGGTAACGCTGATATTAATCAGACTCGTTTTATAATGGAGCAATTTAGAAGCACTAATTCACCTAATACATGAATATCGGGAAAAGCCCAAATGAACATGGGGAGGAAACTGGGATTGGATCGCACCGCACAAACCATGAATCATATTACAATATAAATACTCAGCCCTGCAATAAACTACTTGTCTGCATTATGGGAAGTCTAACATCACACCACCCTCCCTCCCTCCCTCCCTCCCTCCCAATACCTGGAGAGGACTCTTCAAATTATTTAGACTGCTGTAGCAGCATAGGTAGGTATTAATACCCACACTTTGGGTGGAACAGTTTGGGTGTTCACAAACTTTTATCTATAGTGTGCATGTACGTACCTACGTATATACACACACACACACACACACACACACACACACACACACACACCTCACAAAAATAAAGGGATTTTCATTATTTCATTCCTCTACTTTTTCTAAGCTGTGTGTGTGTGTGTGTTCACATTTACTCAATTTCTACTCAGTGCCAAAAACTGAACTGGAAACGGAATTGGTGAGGGCGGTAAACTTTGGATAGTTTTCACTTCTTTGTTTTCCTTAACATGGACAGAAGATCCCATCACATAAAGTCAAGGAAAGTTCTCAAAGATTAACCCAATGGTCAAAAAAACTGTAAGTGATAACATGACTAAAAGGTAGTAAACGCATTCTTCTGACGATACACCCATTAGCCAAATCATTATGATGGATTAGGAGTTTTCGTAAACGTTTAGGTTGGTCTTACGAGTCAAATTAACGTCCAGATGAATGCCTGGCCCCAAGGTTTCCCACTAAAGCATTACCCAGCTCATCTTCTACCCACAGTGCACCCTGGTGCCCCCCCCCCCCCCCCCGGGGTAAATGGTGCATGACCGTCCACGTGATGGAAAAAACCAACCTCATCAGACCAGATGGCCACCTTCCACTACTCCAAGGTCCAGTTCTGACAATGTTCAACCCATTTGAGGAGTTTGAGCCGTTTCTCGTTGCAAACAGTAATAACCTAATGTATTTTACATTTTGTCTAGCTCATTTTATTGATTAATAAACATCCAAGCCTGCATTTCAGGCCCTCAACACATTTCCAAGAAAATGGGATGGGGCAATTCAGGGCTGGAAAGGAATCAGAAAAGTGAAATGTGATTTTAAACACGTGATGTCTGCAGGTGATTGTAATCATGATTTGGTTAAAAGAAAAGAAAAGAAAAAAAAAAAAAAGAAGCATGACCTATGAAAAGGGTGAGTCTCCGATAAGCAAAAGTGGGCTCCAGTTTGTCAACAAACGCGTGAGAAAATTACTTAAAGGTTCAAGAAATCAAGAGAGACTGGAAGGGATTCCCATATTTCCCCCCTCTACAGTGCATAACGTCGTAAAAAAAAATTCGAGGAACCTGGAGCAATTGTAAAACCCCGTTCAAGTGTGGTGAAAAGGAATCATAAAGTGATCCATGCTTTTCTTTTGCAACGTGCTGCAGGCCTGAACTTCAGGAATGGATGCTTCTTGCCAAAATGGTATGTATTACCAAATTAAATGATATTGAAATCGAAATCCAAGGAAATGCAAGAACGTATTTAACATGTGCATTTTCCAAGCTGTTCTAACTTGTTCGGTCAGTGCTTTTGGTGGTGGACAGGGGTTAACATTGGAGCTCCCATCATCAGCAGCGTGTTGTGGCTTTAACTCATAACCAGCCGAAAACATTTCTGTCACTTGCACTACTTTTTGGATTCACCGAGTATCGTTTAGCCTTGGGTACCAACACGGTGTTGCTGGTTTGTCACTCCTGGGACTGCTACTGCTAGCTGCTCTCCACTGCTGACCAGGAGTGACGTGGTTTGGAAGAAGCCCTGACCCAATGGACTGGCCATGACGATTTGCGTCCTGGTTGAACAGGGGCAGGTCTTCACTCCTGAACATTTCTCCCATGTCCAACACATCAACTATGAGAACCAACTGTTCACGTACAGTCTATTATATCCCAAAGCAGAATGTTTTAATGTTTCAGATAATCAGAGTTATTGTAATGATTTGGCTGATCGGTCTGTATTTATCACTCGCCTGGCCGTGTAGGTTTGATTTATTGACTTACATTATTTTAGCAGACGCCCATATTTAGACCGACTTACAATTAATACAGCCTTACAATCCAAGCCATTGTGGGTTAAGGGTCTTGCTCAGTGACCCAACTGTGGCAGAGGTGGGGTTTGAACCCTGAACCTTCTGATTTATAGTCCAGCACCTTAACCACTAGGCCACCACAGTCCCACGGGTCTTTTTAATGCAAGCACACCTTAAGGACCAAAAAGGAGCCAGCTGAAATAAATATGCTATGGATATATTAATCATTTGGCAGCTTCAATAAATAAGTCAATATTTCAAGGCCAGAACGTGGAATTACGTGCTACAGGATTGGACTTTATTCCACTTCAGCTGGTCTAAAAATGGCTGATTTGTTAGAACCGAAAGCTCTATCCATAACGGCAAATATAGCACGTATAATCGTATACTTGATATGTATAGATGGGAAACGTACGACATGCGTGTTAGATTAAGGACAGCAGCACACGGTTTAAACCGGCAAATATTAGTAGAGCGGTTTGGCCGTTTTTGTTTGTATTTTGGGTTTGAGTGTGAGCGAAGTATTTGAGTTGTTGACCTATGTTTGGCAGGGCTGTGCTGACAAACGGATGCACTTAATAGTCGGATTAAGTGTAAAATAATCCTCCATGATCTCGATATTTCAGATTGAGAAAAGCAGGACTGCAGCCAACTAATCTGATTTCTCTGAGCCTATTTGCCCACACAATGACATCTATCGAACATGAAACATAAGAGTGTAACACCGTTGCCAGGTAGGCTTTCATTCTTGGAGACTTTACTCCGTTTGAAATGGGATCTGGCAACGCCGGGATTAAATGCGGCAGCTGCTAAACGGCTATCGAACACTTTGCAGAGACTCAAATGCAGTATATGCTTGAGAAATTAAGGATCTGACCGTCTAATATCGATGTCTGAAGGCAAATATTGTAAGATTTGGGCGGTTGTGAAGTAGAACCCAGATTATTACCCGAGTCATGTAAACCCAGATCCCTTTCCCTTTATTCTGATTATACGGGCTGGTTAACTCGATCGGATTACTGACAAAATGTGATCTTCTGCAGGTATTGGATTATTAAGTTCACAGAATTGCACTCGCCCACTTGTCAAAACAAACTGTGGAAAATCTTAGAGAAAAAAAAAAAAATCAACGTCTTAATTCATTTTCGTCTATTAAGCTTTTAGCAGAAATATTTGGACTGGATATTTTATTCATATGACCCAGATGAAAGTTTGATGTGTTTAGGGTAAGGTAAAGATGTGTTTAGTGTTCCAGAAGGTATGCTGTACTTACACAATCACTTTTGTATTTTAAATTGGTTTCTACTTGAAAAGGCCGATTTATTTCCACCCAAACTGAGCTCTCAGGGGGTTTCGGAAGCGCATGCGAGGGCATCACCTGGGCAGACGTCGACCCCCGTTCGTCCAGCTAGGTGCCTAGCCCGGGCAAACAGATAAGCAAGCGCACAGCTGGTACAGTGTGGGTCTTACCAGTGCAAACAGATGGTTCGCCCAATTAAAGCACACCCTAACGGGACGGCTTCGCCTCGTGGACCTGGGGAGCTGCAGCTAGACGTTACTGAACAAAAAGCGAAAGGCTGCGCTGTCACTATGTTGACAGAAGGGCGTCTGGTTTGGTGTTTGGTGTGGCTTAAGAACAAAAAAAAAAAAAAAAAAAACATTTTAAAAATACCTCAGAAAATCATGAAATAAAAACAATAAGTTAAATAGAAGTGCTTAAAACACAATTTCGTTATTTTGGAGCCCTTTCAAATAAAATAACTCCGGGGTATGAGGACGCCCATCCCGACCAAGCCTAAAACCAAAAGCAAGGTTCTGGGTATTACTAATCACATCCACCGTAACACAGTCCACTTTTCCTATCACGCTGTGCTGTGCTGTTTATTTCCCTCCTCCACACAGTCCTGACCCTGGGTTTTGCTCCCACCATGCTGAACCCTCAGAGCCTCTGTATCCTGGCCCAACCTCTTAGCCCCCTCACATTCATGGCGTGTGCTCGGGATCTGTGGACAGCTCGGTCTCCTCCCCCTGAGCCTCGCTCTCCTCCTGTTCCCTCCTGCGCCGTTCTGTTTCCCACTCGACGAACGAATCGAAGAGGCTGGGCCAGGCCTCGTCCTCGCTGTAGTTGCTCAGGTCGGGCCCTACGCTCTGTGTGAAGTTCAGGAACATGTTCCAGGTGTCGCGCGAGATGCCGCGCACGCCGCACGGGTTCTCCGACAGGAAGTGGAGCCAGCGTTCCAACACGGGGGGCGTGTCGAGCGTAAAAACTAGCCTCCACAGAGCGATGGCGATGCCGCGCTGCAGGGAGCGCTGACCCTCGCCGCAGTCCAAGCCAAATTGAAAGGTGAAACGATAAAGGTCCTTAAAGTTCTCCTCCGGCCGACAGTCTTCCAAAATGACCGAGAAGCGCTGAGAGATTCCCTGCAGAGAGTCGGCCCGGATCGCCTTACAGCCATCCACAAACTCCCGCCTAGAGAGAGAGAGAGAGAAAGAGAGAGAGAGAGAGAGAGAGAGAGACAGAGAGAGAGAGAGAGAGAGAGACAGAGAGAGAGAGAGAGAGAGAGAGA